>PVIH01007488.1:62905-100046 GCA_004025045.1 Sigmodon hispidus | reverse complement strand
CCATTGGGAACAAACAGAAGTCAGGAGAGTGATTTATACTAGAAGCCAAGTGAAACTATTTGAAAGACATGAAGAGGACATCACATTGGTTCTTTGGCATGCCTAATGAGAGCAAAGTCTTCCTTAACTACATCTGAACCTGGGGGAAAATTGATAACTTGATAGGATGGTGAGAGTGAGAAAACTTTGGAGCAGTAAGGGGGAAAATGGAAAGCACAAATCATATTGCTAACGATCGTCCAGGTTTTTAAAAAAGGAGCTATTTAGTGTGGTACATTCCTCTAATGATAAGTAAGAGTTGAAGATCATTTTCGGCCAGGACATGAAGATTCAAGAAAATGAGCAAACACATTATGTGCGGTGTGAATTGAGCTCAGCCCATGTTCTTTCTCATATGTGGCTCCTAATCTCTAGTATATGCATGTGCATATCTAAACAAGTATGTGGGTTTACTCTATGTTCTGGTTAGTTTCTAAATCAACACACATTGAGAAACTGCCTCCATAAGACTGGACTGAAGGCAACATGGCATTGGTTATTTTTTTTTTCCTCCTAATTTGTATTGGAGAGCCGAGGCTAATATATTGTGTGGGAGATCACACCTGTCCTGGTGGTGTTGAGTGTTATAAGACATCAGTTTGAGGAAGCAATAAAATCAGCACCTTAAAGTGCACTCCTCCTTTGCCTCTGCATCAGCTCTTACCTCTAGATTCCTGTCCTGTTTGAGTTCCTGCTCTACATGCCTTCGAAGACAAAATGGGATATGGTAGTGTAAGGGCAATAAATTCTTTTCCCGCCCAAGCTGCTTCTGTGTATGGTGTTTCATCCACAGTAACTCTGAATAACACCCTATAACATTCAGAAGATAGCCAAGGACAATTAGGGTAGTGTTTGTGCAGTAAATCTTTTCCTGCCCTATGTGCTTTTGCTTATGGTGTTTCAACCACAGTAACCCTGACTAACACCTTATAACTTTCTGAAGATATTTACAGACCATGATGAAGGGAGAAGGAAGGATGGAATGCAGGCAGAAAGACACATGGGTCATGAAAGAAAAGATCATAAGGCTGGCCAGGTTGGGGGTTGTATTATGGGCACCAATGTGGTCTGATTCATGGGCCTGAATAATTTTTTTATGAAATTATCAAACCAATTGATTGATTTTTCCTGTATTGAAGCATGAGCAGCACTGAAAATAGACTGTCAGGCTGGAATTTGCTGAGTGGACTGAATCACTCACTCAAGTTCGTTTCCAATCCTCTATGTGTAGCAAATCCCACCTGACATGATGAGTCAAAGAAAATTTGATGTTTTGTTTCTTCCTTTTTTGCCCTCAAGAACTGTTTGCTTGACTAGAAGAAGGTAGATCCATTTGAAGTCCAGACCTTGGAAGTAAAGAGACCCAAACCTTTAATATACATGTCAACTTTTGACTTCACACACATCTTTTTTTTTTAACCCCCAACCATAAAATTCTTTTCTATTTTTTTTATTATGAATTAAGAAGTCACATTTTCTATCCCTGTATATCCTTAATCAAGGTTCCTTTCCCCTCCCACTACCTCAGGTCAATCTTTCATCTCCACATCTCCTCATGCCTCCCTGGGCAGGAGATGTCAAGGTCCCAAAGTTTCAATACTGCTTACTTTAGCCCCCACTCTTGGCAAATCCACTCACCCCCACCCCAACAACAAACTGAGTCAGGTGTTCCTCCAGGGGGAGTGGGATCCAGGTGTCAGTACAAGGTGTTTCTGATCCCAAGCTGTTCAGCGGTTGTAGTTTGCAGCTTGGGCATGCTTTGCTTTTTTTGTTTTGTTTTGTTTTTTTTTTCGGAGTTCACTATGAGTGAGTACATCCCCTGCTTATCTTTCTGGGTTTTTGATACCTCGCTCAGGAGGATATTCGCCAAATCTATCTGTTTGCCTGCAAATTTTAGGATATCATTTTTTCTTACTGCTGAGTAGTATTCCATTGTGTAGATGTACCACAGTTTGTTAATCCATTCTTCAGTTGAGGGGCATCTAGGTTGTTTCCAGGTTCTTGCTATTACAAATAATGTTACTATGAAGTTAGTGGAGCTAATGCCATTGGAGTGTGACTATGCACCTTTAGGGAATACACCCAGAAGTGGTATTGCTGGGTCCTTGGGGAGACTGATTCTCAATTATCTGAGAAACTGCCATACTGCATTAAATTGTGGCTGAACAAGCTTACACTCCCACCAACAATGGAGGAGGGCTCCCCTTGTTCCGCATCCTCTCCAGCATAGGCTGTCATCTGTGTCTTTTATCTTAGCCAATCTAATAGGAGTCAGGTGGTATCTAAAAGTACTTTTGACTTGCATTTCTCTGATGTCTAAAGATGATGAGCACTTTTTCAGGGGCCTTTCAGCCATTCATAATTCTTCTGCTGGGAATTAACTTTTTAGTTTGATACCTATTTTTTGATTGGGTTATTCAATGTTTTGAGCTCTAGATTCTTGAGGCCTTTTTATATATTAGAGAATAATCTTCTATCACTTGTAGGGTTGGTGAAAATCTTTTCCCAATAGGAAAATCATATTGTCCAATTGACTGTGTCCTTGGCTTTACAGAAGCTTCTCAGCTTCAGGAGAGCCCAGCTATTGATTATTGATCTTAGTGTCTGTGCCACTGGTGTCATATTTAGGAAGTGGTCGCCTGTGCCATTTCATAGAAGTGTATTTCCCACTTTCTTTTCTATCAAGTTTAAAGTGGCTGGGTTTATGTTGAAGTCATTCATCCACTTTGATTTGAGTTTTGTGCAGGTTGACAAGTTTGGATCTCTTTGCATTTTTCTACACAGTACCATTCAGCTATGTCAACACCATTTGTTATATATACTCTTTTTTTCCATTGATTATTTTAAAACTCTTCGTTGAAGATCAGGTGTTCATAGGTTTTTGGGTTAATGTCTGGATCCTCAATTCTATTTCATTGATCCACAAGTCTGTTATTATGCCAGTATCAGGCTGTTTTTATTACTGTAGCTCTATAGTATAACTTGAATTCAGGGAGGATGATTCCACCTGAGGTTCTTTTGTTGAACAAAATTGTTTTGACAATCCTGGCTTTTCTGTTATTCCAAATGAAATTGAGTATTTTTCTTTAAAGGACAAAAATATATTGTGTTGGTATTTTGATGGGCAGTGCATTGAATCTGTAGATTGCATTTGGTAGAATTGAGAGAGCTTTCCATTTTCTGATATCCTCTTCAATTTCTTTCTTCAGTGATTTAAAATTTTTGTCAGATAGGTATGTTACTTCTTTAGTTATGGCTACTCCAAGGTATTTAATACTATTTTCAGCTATTATGAAGGGCAATTTTACCCTTATTCCTTTTTCAGCTCTTCTATCTTTAGTGTATAGGATGGATACTGATTTCTTTGAGTTAATCTTGTATCCTGCTACATTTCTGAAGATGTTTATCAGCTGCAGAAATTTCCTGGTAGAATTTTGTGTGTCACTTATGTATACAATCACATCATCCGCAAACAGGGATAGTTTCACTTATTCTTTTCCAATTTGTATCCTCTTTATCTCCTTTCATTCTCTTATTGCTTTAGGTAAAACCTCACAAACTATATTGAATAGATAAGGGGAGAGAGGACATCCTTGTCTAGTTCCTGATTTTAGTGGGATTGCTTTGAGTTTTCCTCCATTAAGTTTGATACTAGCTGTTGCTTCTTGTAAATTGCCTTTATTATATTTAGATATTTTTCCTGTATTCCTGATCTCTCCAGGGCTTTAATCATAAAGGAGTGTTGGATTTTGTCAAAGGCTTTTCAGCATCTAAGAATATGATCATGTGGTTTTGTTCCTTTAGTTTATTTATATGATGGACAACATTTATGGTTTTTCATATGTTAAACCAGCCCTGCATTTCTGGGATGAAGCCTACTTGGTCGTGGTGGATGATATTTTTTATACATTGTTGTATAAGGTTTGCCAATATTTTGTTGAGAATTTTTGCATCAATATTCATGAGAAAAATTGGTCTGTAATTCTCCTTCTTTGTTGTGTCTTTGAGTGGCTTCGGTATTAGGGTAATTGTGGCCTAATAAAAGGAAATCGGCAATATTCCTTCAGTTTCTACTGTGTAAAATAGTTTGAGGAATAATAGTAGTAATTCTTCTTTGAATGTCTGCTAGGATTCTGCACTGAAACCATCTGGACCAGGGCTTTTATTTTTGGGGAAGCTTTTAAAGACAGCTTCAATTTCCTTAAGGGTTATAGGCCTGTTTAGGTAATTAATCTGTTTTTCATTTAATTTTGGTAAGTGGTACCTGTTCAGAAAGCTGTCCATTTCATCTAGGCTTTCCATTTTTGTGGAATATAGATTTTCAAAGTATGATCTGATAATTCTCTGGATTTCCTTGGGTCTGTTGTTTTGTCCCACTTTTCATTTCTGATTTTTTTGATTTGGACACTCTCTCTGTTTTTTGATTAGTTTGGCTAAGGGCTTATCTATCTTGTTGATTTTCTCAAAGAACCAACTCCTAGATTCATTGATTCTTTGTATTGTTCCTTTTGTTTCAATTATATTGATTTCAGTTCTGAGGTTGATTATTTCCTGTTGTCTACTCTTTCTAGGTGAGTTTTCTTCTAATTGTTCTAAGGCTTTCAGCTGTGCTGGTAGGTCTCTAGTGTGGGATTTCTCTAGGTTTTTCATGTAGGCATCTAGTGCTATGAATTTTCCTCTTAAGCCTGCTTTCATTGTGTCCCACAAGTTTAGATATATTGTGAATTCATTTTCATTAAATTCTAGGAAGACTTTGATTTCTTTCTTAATTTCTTCCTTGACCCAGAGATGGTTTACCTGAGTCATGTTTAGTTTCCATGATTTGGTAGGCTTTCTTTGGGTTTTGATGTTGTTGAATGCTAACTTTAGGCCCTGGTGGTGCGATATGTTACAAGAGATTATTTCCATTTTTTTGTATCTGTTGATATTTGCTTTATGACCAATTATGTGGTCAATTTTGGAGAATGTTTCATGAGGTGCTGAGAAACATGTATATTCCTTTGCATTTGGGTGGAAGCTTCTGTAGATATCTATTAAATCCATTTCCATCATAACCTCTTTTAGACTCCTTATTTCTCTGTTGAATCTCTGTCTGGTTGACCTATCCAGGGCTGAAAGTGGGGTATTGAAGTCTCCCACTATTAGGTTGTAAGAATTGATGTGGGATTCTAGCTTTAGCAGTGTTTCTTTTACATAGGTAGGTGCCCTTATGTTAGGGACATAAATATTCAGGATTGAAATTTCCTCTAGACCAATTTTTCCTGTGATGAATAAGTCATGACCATCTTGTTCCCTTTTAATTGCTTTTAGCTTAAAGTCTACTTTGTTAGATATTAGGGTGGCAATCCCCACTTATTTCTTAGGACCATTTGACTGGAAAATCTTTTTCCAACCCTTTACTCTAAGCCTGAGTCTGTCTTTTCTGTTGAAGTGTCTTCTTGTAGGCAACAGAAGGATAGCTTCTGTTGTTGTATCCATCTTGTTAGTGTGTGACTAGTATAGGAGAGTTGAGTCCATTGATATTAAGGGATATTACTGACAACTGACCTATATTTACTGCCATTTTTGGTGGTTACTTGTTTGTATTTCCTTTCTCTGGAGTATTTTTCTGTGGAATTTTGATTGTTTGTGGTTTCATGGGTGTATCTGTGGTCCTTAGGTTGAAGTTTTCCCTCTAATACTCTCTGTAGTGCTGGATTGGTAGATAGATATTGTTTCAATCTGAATTTGTCATGAAATATCTTGTTACTCCATCTATGGTGATTGATAATTTTGCAGGGTATAGTATTCTAGTTTGGCAGCCATGTTCTTTTATCCTCTGTATAACTTCTGACCAAGCCCTTCTAGCTTTCATCATTTCCATTGAATATTCATGTGTTATTCTGATGGGTGTGTCTTTTTATGTAAGTTGGCCCTTTTTTTTAGCAGCTATTAAAATTTTTTCTTTTTTCTGTATGTTTTGTGGCTTGATTATAATGTGGCAAGCTAACTTTTTTTGGGGTCATATCTATTTGGAGTTCTGTAAGCTTCTTGTATCTAAATAGTCATTTCCTTCTTTAGGTTAGGAAAGTTTTCTTGTATGATTTTATTGAAAACATCTGTGCATTTGTGCTGGTATTTTTCTCCTTCATCTATTTCTATTATTCTCAAGTTCAGTCTTTTCATGGTGTCCCAGATTTCCTGAACATTTTGAGTTATGGCTTTTTTTGGTTTTAGTATTTTCTTTGATCGATATATCTATTTGAGCTTCTGAGTCTTCCACTTCAGAGATTCTATCTTCTATCTCTTGAACTCTGCCGGTTTTGCTTGTATCTGCGTTTCCATCTTTTTTCTTCAGGTTTTCTATTTCTATCTTTGCCTCATTTTGTACCTTTTTTATTGCTTCTATTTCAGTTTTTAATTCCTGGTATGTTTCTTTCATTTTTTGGTATATTTTTTCTTGGTTTTCTTTTATAGATATGTTCATTTGTTTCAATTTTTTGTTTGTATTTTCTTCTATTTCTTTAAGGCAATTTTTCATATCTTTTTTGAGAGTTTCAATGATCATCATAAAGGAATTTTTGGTGTTACTTCCTTCTGTTTCCTCTTCATTGCTCAGTTCAGGTCTTGTAGTTGTAGAAGTGCCACTTTCTTCTGGAGTTACCTTGTTTTTCTTTACATTATTATATATATTTTTGCACTGGCGTCTCCCCATGGCTTCAGTGCTTCTTGATTAGGTGTCTCCTAGTCAGTTTTGGCACACAGGCTTGTGTGTCTCCTGTCACCTCTGAATAAAAGGTCCGCTCAATCTCTACCTCTGCTCTGGGCAGGGGACTGAATTTCAAGTCTTCAATCCTACTCTGTTTGCTCATTTGGAGGTAGGTGGCCTTGCAAATTCCCTCAGCAGCAGCTGGGGGGACCCTGAAAGTCAAAGCTTATCTCTGTCTACTACAGAGTGTGTGGGGACACACTCCACAGGCAGTACCAGGTCTCTGAACCAGAACCCAACTGGAACACAATTTTCCCTGGGAAGGATTCAGGTGCTGGGGCTTGCTCAACCCACCTCATGTTTGGGTGGAGTCTGAGTCTATCTTTCAGAGTCCTCAGTCCTTACCTGTTTGATCAATTGGAGGCAGGTGGCCAAGCAAATTCCCTCAGCAGCTGCTGGGGGAACCCTGGCATACAAAGTTAATTCTGTCTGCTACAGAGTGTGTGGGGAAAAGCTCCACAGACAGCACCTGGTCCCAGAACCAGAACCCGACCAGAACCAGAACCAACTCTTTGATTCATTGTATTGTTCTTTTTGTTTCAATTTTATTGATTTCAGCTCTAAGGTTGATTATTTCTTGTCGTCTACTCCTTCTAGGTGAGTTTGCTTCTAATTTTTCTAAGGCTTTCAGCTGTGCTGTTAGGTCTCTAGTGTGGGATTTCTCTAGGTTTTCCATATAGGCATCTAGCACTTTGAATTTTCCTCTTAAACCTGCTTTCATTGTGTCCCACAAGTTTAGGTATGCTGTGGATTCATTTTCATTAAATTCTAGGAAGACTTTGATTTCTTTCATAATTTCTTCCTTGACTCAGAGATGGTTCAGCTGAGTGATGTTTTTTTACATGAGTTGGTAGAATATTGATTTTTGATGTTGTTAAACTCTAACTTTAGGCCCTGGTGGTCTGATATGCTACAAGGGATTATTTTCCTTTTTTTTTTGTATCTGTTGATATTTGCTTTATGACCAATTTTGTGGTCAGTTTTAAAGAAAGTTCCATGAGGAGCTGAGAAATATGCATATTCCTTTGCATTTGGGTGGAAGCTTCTGTAAATATCTATTAAATCCATTTGCATCATAACCTCTTTTAGACTCCTTATTTCTCTGTTGAGGCTCTGTCTGGTTGACCTATCCAGGGTTGAAAGTGGGGTATTGAAGTCTCCCACTATTAGGGTGTAAGAATTGATGTGGGATTCGAGCTTTAGCAGTGTTTCTTTTACATATGTAGGTGCCCCTATATTAGGGGCATAAATATTTAAGATTGAAATCTCCTTTTGACCAATATTTCCTCTGATAAATAAATAATGACCAACTTGGTCCCTTTTAATTGCTATTAGCTTAAAGTCTACTTTGTTAGATATTAGGATGACAACCCCTGCTTGTTTCTTAGGACCATTTGACTTGAAAATCTTTTCCCAAACCTTTACTCTGGGCCTCTGTCTGTCTTTGTGGTTGAGATGTGTTTCTTATCTTCTGTTGTATCCATCTTGTTAGTATGTGTCTTTTTATAGGTGAGTTGAGTTTGTTGATATTAAAGGATATTACTGACCACTGATCTATATTTACTGCCATTTTTTGGTGGTAACTTGTTTGTATTTCCTTTCTCTGGGGTATTCTTCTGTGGGATTATTGATTGTTTCTGGTTTCATATGTGTATCTGGGGTTCTTAGGTTGGAGTTTTCCCTCTAATGCTTTCTGTAGTTCTGTATTGGTAGATAGGTATTTTTTCAGTCTGACTTTGTCATGAAATATCTTGTTTACTCCTTCTAGGGTGATTGATCATTTTACAGGGTATAGTATTCTAGTTTGGCAGCCATGCTCTTTTAGCATGTGTATAACTTCTGAACAAGTCCTTCTAGCTTTCATTGTTTCCTTTAAACAGTGAAGTGCTATTCTGATGGGTTGCCATTATAGGTAAGTTGGTCCTTTTCTTTTGCAGCTCTTAAAAATTTTTCTTAGTTCTGTTTGTTTTGTGGCTTGATTATTATGTGGCATCCTGACTTTTTTGGGGATCATATGTATTTGGTGTTCTGTAATCTTCTTGTTTCTTTATAGGTATTTTCTTCTTCAAGTTAGGAAAGTTTTCTTCTATGATTTTATTGAAAACATTACTATGCCTTTTAGCTCGTATTCTTCTCTTTCTTCTATTCCTATTCATGGTGTACCAGATTTCCTGAACATTTTGTTATGGCTTTTGTGGTTTTTGTATTTTCTTTGACTGTTATATCTATTTCAGCTACTGAGTTTTCCACTTTAGAGATTCTATCTTTCATCTTTTGAATTCTGTTGGTCATGCTTGTATCTGTAGTTCCAGCTTCTTTCTTGAGCTTTTCTATTTCCATCTTTGTCTCATTTTGTGCCTTTTTTATTGCCTCTATTTCAGTTTTTAGTTCCTGGCATGTCTCTTTCATTGTTTGGTTTACCTTTTCTTGGTTTTCTTTTATAGATGTGTTCATCTCTTTCAATTTTTTGTTTGTATTTTCTTCTATTTCTTTAAGAGAATTTTTTGTATTTTCTTTGAAGGCTTCAATGATCTTCATAAAGTTATTTTTGGTGTTGCTTCCTTCTGCTTCCTCTTCATTACTCTGTTCAGGTCTTGTAGTTGTAGAATGACCAATTTCTTCTAGAGTTACCTTGTTGCTCTTTATATTATTATATGTATCTTTGTACTGGGCTCTGCCCATGGCTTCAGTGGTTCACAATTGGGTGGCTCCTGGTTAGTTGTTGCAAGAGGGCTTGTGTGTTTCCGATTACCTCTGAGCAAGGGGTCTGCTCAGTCTCTGACTCTGCTCTGGAAGAGGGTCTGAATTTCAGTTCCTCAGTCTTTCTCTGCTGATGCAGTTGGAGGTGAGGTGACCGTACAAGTTCCCTTGTTTTAGTAGCAGCATTGGAGGAGCCCCTCACAGCCAAACACTACTCCTGTCTGCTGAGGAGTGTGTGTAGACATACACCACAGACAGAACCCAGTTCCAGAATTTGACTTTTCTGGGGGGCTGGGATTGTGATTCAGGTGCTGGAGCCTGCCCTGGACGCTCGAAGACATGCTGTAAAATAGGCCATTTTACATGCTGTAAATTTTATAAGCTTTCATGCTGGAAGCTTATAAAAGGTTCTGGCATGGAAGAAGGAAGCCATTTCTGTTTGCATGATTGCCCTCATGGTGGAGCCAGTCCATCTCCTCACTGGTACATCTATTAAATCCATATGGGTCATAATATCTGTTAAACACCTCATTTCTCTGTTAAGTCTCTATCTGGTTGACCTATCTAAGAATGAAAGTGGGGTATTGAAGTCTCCCACTATTAGAATAAGACATTTAATGTGGGATTTAATCTTTAGTAGTGTTTCTCTTACATATGTAGGTGCATGATTGCCTTATATTAGGGGCATAAATATTCAGGATTGAAATCTCATCTTGATCGATTTTTCCTGAGATGAACAAGTAACATTCATCATAATCTCTTGTGATTGATTTTAGTTTGAAGTCTATTTTGTTAGATATTAGGTTGGCTACATCAGGTTGTTTCTTGGGGGCATTTTAGTGGAAAATATTTTCCCAACCCTTTACTCTGAGCCTGTGTCTGTCTTAGAAGGTGAGGTGTGTTTCTTTTATGCAGCAGAAGGATGGCTTCTGTTTTTGTATCCATCATGTTAGGGTGTGTCTTTTTATAGGTGAATTGAGTCCATTGATATTAAGGGAGAGTAATGACCACTGATTGTTATTTCCTATTATTTTTGGTGGTATCTTGTTTGTATTTCCTTTCTTTGGGCTTTTTTCCTGTGGGATTATAGATTGTTTGTGGTTTCATGGGTGTATTTTGGTTCCTTAGGTTCAAGTTTTTCCTCTAGTGCTTTCTGTAGGGTCGGTTTTGTGGATCAATACTGTTTAAATTTGATTTTGTCAGAAAATATCTTGTTTACTTCGTCTATGGTTATTGATAATTTTGCTGGGTATAGTAGTCTGGATTTGAAGCCATGCTCTTTTATTGTCTGTACAATTTCTGACCAGGACCTTCTTGCTTTCATTGTTTCCATTAAATATTCTGGTGTCAGTTTGATGAGTCTGCCTTTACAGGAAAGTTGACCCTTTTCCTTTGAAGCTCTTAATATTTTTTTTTCCTGTATACTTTGTGGCTTGATTTTTATGTGGTTAGTAGACCTTTTTTTGGTGGTCTAATCTATTTGGTGTCCTGTAAGATTCTTGTGGCTTTATAGGCATTTACTTTAGGTTGAGAAAGGTTTCTTCTATGATTTTATTGAATATATTAACTGTGCCTTTGAGCTGGTATTCTCCTCCTCTGCTATTCCAATTATTCTCAGGTTTGGTCTTTTCATGGTCTCCCAGATTTCCTGGTTTTGTGTTATGGCTTTTTGGTTTTAGTGTTTTCTTTGACTGATGTGTCTCTTTCCACTATTTTACTTCCACTCCAGAGATTCTCTCTTCCATTTCTTGAATTTTGTTGGTTATGTTTGTATCTGAAGTTCCAGTTCATTTCTTCAGATTTTCTATTTCTACATTTGCCTCATTTTGTGCCTACTTTATTGCTTCTATTTCAGTTTTTTAGTTCCTGGAATGTTTCTTTCATTTGTTAGTTTTCCTTTTGTTGATTTTTTTTTCTTCAAGGATTTGCTAATCTTTTCCAATTTTTTGTTTGTATTTTCTTTAAGGGAATTTTTTACATCCTCTTTTAAGGCCTCTGATCTTCATAAAGTTGTTTTTAAGGTTGTTTTCATTTGTTTCCTCTTCATGGTTCTGTTCAGGTTTTGGTGTCACAGAACCATCAGCTTCTTCTGGTGGTGCCTTGTTGTTCTTTATATTGCTATATGTATTTTTGCATAGGTGCCTACCCATTGCTTCCTTGGTTCACTCTTAGCTCTTAATTGGCTCTTAGTCAGTTGAGAGTTCAGGAGCTGTGTGTCTTTAGCTGCCAAAGGATTTTCTTTTATTCAGCTCTTAGTTGACTCTAATCTATTCTCAGTCATCTAGCTCTCTTAGTCTGTTCCCCTACTCTGGTCTGAACAAGTGTTGTTATTCTGCTCTAAACTTGGGCTCTGCAGGATGTGTAGATGTCCGTGTATGATGACACTTCTTCCTTTGGAGGCAGAATTTGGCCATGGCATGCCCCTCCTGCTGAGTGTTTTCAGTAATTGCTGGTAGGTGGTTCTCTCATCTTTGGTTTAGGGCAGGGCTGGTGATGGGGGCAGAGCTGGGGCTGTGCCCCTGGCTTTGGAGAGAAGGTCTCTGGGTGGCCTAGAAGGTGAGGTGCACTCACCTCTTACTCTGCTCTGAACATGGGCTCTGCAGGATCTTGAATCTATTTTCATTTGTCTACATACCACCATCCAGTTATTTTTGTGGAGGATGTTCTCTTTTTAAAGTATATTTTTAGCTTTTTGCTAAACCCTGATGCCTTTAAAGGTATAGAATTATAACTAGATCTTCAATACTATTTTAATAATTAACAAATCTGTTTTAGGCCAATATTATGCTATTTTATTTTTTGAGTTTTTGCTATTTTTATTTAAGTACTATGTTATAGCTCTATAATAGAGCTTTAAATCTGGGATAGCAACATATAACAGTTCTTTTGTATTTCAGAATTGTTTTAGCTATAATATTTTTTGTGTTTTTATTTTATGTCAAAGATTGTGTTTTCAATTTCTGTAAAGTAATATGTTGGAAATTGCACTGAATTTGTTTATTGTTTTTGGTAGATGACCATCTTTTTTTAAAATACAAATTCCAGAATCCATGAGCATGGAAGGTCTTTCCACTTTCTGGTAGCTCTTTCAATTTCTTTTTTAGTGTCCTGAAGGTTTTATTATACAAGTTTTTCACTTGGTTGTTTCTTTGGTGTGTTTCTATTGATGTGATAAAACACCATGGCCAAAAGCAACAAGGGCAGGAAATTGTAGTCCATTATGAAGGGAAGACAGGGAAAGAACTCACAAAGGGAGAAATCTGGAGGCAGAAACTGATGGAGAAATCATGAAGGAGTCCTATTTAATGGCTTGCTTTTAGCCTCATTGGTCAGCCTCATTCCTTTTCTTCTTATTTATTTTTATTGTTTTTGATAAAAATAGGTTTCTATGCAATTTCTCCCAGACCCTTTCTATTTCAGCTTTTAGTTCCTGGCATGTTTCTTTCATAGATTTGTTCATCTCTTCCAATTTTTTGTTTGTATTTTCTTCTATTTCTTTAAGGCTTTTTTTTTTATATTTTCTTTTAGAGCTTCGATGATCATCAAAAATGAATTTTTTTGTTGCTTCCTTCTGTTTCCTCTTCATTGCTCAGTTCAGGTCTTGTATTTGTAAGATCGCCACTCTCTTCTTTAGTTACCATGTTTTCCTTTGTATTATTATGTAATTTTTTGCACTGACGTTTGCCCATGGCTTCAGTGGTTCACAATTAGATGGCTCCTGGTCAATTGTGGCACTCGGTTTTGTGTGCCTCCTGCCACCTCTCTGGTCAGGGTCTGAGTCTGTCCTTCAGAGACCCCTGAAGATGTTGGCTTGCTCAGTTCAAGGTCGTGGTGGGGAGCAGTGCAAATTCCCTCAGCAGGAGCTGTGGGTGTGGTCAGGGGCTGAGTTTACCTGCCCCTGCTCCAGAGTGCGCTGGGACTGTGTGGAGAGCACTTGGACCTGGCAGTGGAACCAGAAGCAATGGGAGCTCAACTCTCCCTCCCAGGCTGGGATATAGGAGCTGAGGCCTGGTGTCCCCTCCTCACCTCTGGGCAGGGTCTGAATCTGCCCTTCAGAGACCCCTGTAGTTGGTTCGCTCAGTTCGAGGTCGTGGCGGGGAGCCGTGCAAATTCCCTCAGCAGGAGCTGTGGGTGTGGTCAGGGGCAGAGTTTACCTGCCCCTGCTCCAGAGTGTGCTGGGATTCTGCCTACCTTTTCTTTAAAAAATAATATCCAATTTGGCTGTTTAAATTACTATGGCTGTTTAAATCATTATGGTTCAAATTAGTATTCTCTGATTACAACTGTTATTATTACTATTAGAATAATATATTGGAGTGAAAACGGTGGTTTAAACAAAATTCTTGTATACAGCAATATATGGAAATATTTCTTACTTTCCTATTTAAAAAATTAATTCTCATATCTACCACTGCTCCCCTCCATTCCCTTCTGTCAGTCCACCAGCAACTTCCTTCTACCCATCCCCACTCCCTTCTCTGAGGAGTGTAAGGAATCCCAAGGTGAGTCAGTTTAGTCAGGCATATCCAGTTGAGGTAGGTCCCAGTATCAAGGCTGAGTTATGCCATGAGCTCCGAGATGTCAGTTCATGCAACAGGAAAAAACTCTTATCTAATGCAAGATGCACAACAAACTACCCATACCATTTGACTGTCGTCTACCTTTGTAGGGTTTAGTTCCTTTCCATGAAGGTTACTCAGCAATTATTTCAGATTTAGTGAGCTCCCAATAGCTTCAGTCAGCCGTCTCTTTGGGTCTCTTCCTCATGATCCTGATCCTTTTTTTCCATATATTCTCTCCTCTTTCTTCAGCTTGACTGGAAGCTGAAACTGGTGCTTAGTTATGAATCTCTGTTTCTGCCTCTATCAGTTGCTGAATGAAGGTTTTTATAATGGCAATTAGGGTAGACATTCATTTGGTTGAAAAGTTCTGTTTAGGCACCATCTCCACTATTGCTTGAAATCCTAGCCAGGTACATCTTTGTGGGTTATTGGATGTTTCCATAGTACCAAGTTTCTTTCTAATCCCATAGTGGCTTCCTCTATCTATATATCCATTTCTTTGTTCTACTCTATTGATTCTCCCACTCAACCATCTATCTCTCTCATGATTTAATCCCACCTCTCTTTGCTTCCTCCCCATTATGATCCCAATTTACACAGGAGATCATCTCTATTTCCCCTTTTCAGGGGTATCCAAGGATGTATCTGCTAAGTATCTTCTGTTACCTAGCTGTTTGGGGTTGTGGTTTGCAGCATGGTTATTCTTGGCTTGATGTCTAAAATTTACTTATGAGTGAGTACATACCATGTCTATCTTTCTGTGCCTGCGGTACCTCACTCAGGATGATACTCTTAATATCCATCCATTTGACTGCAAATTTTAAGATTTTATTTATTTATTTATTGCTGTTTGGTACTCCTCTATGGAAATGTACCACAATATTTTAATTCATTCTTCAGTTGAGGGGCTTCTAGGCTGTTTCCGGGTTCTCGCTATTATGAACAATGATGATATAAACATAGTTAAGCTAATTCCCTTAGGGTAAGAATGTGTATCCTTTGAGTATATGACCAATAGTAGTATTGCTGGATCTTTGAGTAGGTTGATTTTCTATTTTCTGAGAAAACACCATACTGATTTCCAAAGTGGCTGTAAAAGATTACACTCCCATCAGCAATGGAGGAGTGTTCCCCTTGCTTTACATACCCTCCAGCATAGGTTGTCATTTGTGTTTTTGATCTTAGCCATCCTGACAGATGTAAGATGGTATCTTAGAGTTGTTTTGATTTGCACTTCTCTGGTGGCTAAGGATGTTGAACAATTCTTTAAGTGTCTTTCAGCCATTTGTAATTCTTGTGTTGAGAATTCTCTTTTTAGCTCTGAACCCAAGTTTTAAATTGAATTATTTGTATTTCTTTTGGCCTCTACTTTCTTGAGTTCTCTATGTATTTTAGAGATCAGTCTTTTGTCAGATATAGGGTTGGTGAAAATGTAAGGTGTTGTTTTGTCTTATTGATGATGTTCCTTGCCTTACAGAAACCTCTCAGTTTCAGGATGTCCCATTTATTAATTATTATTCTTAGTGTCTGTGCTACTGGTGTTATATTTAGAAAGCAGTTGCCTGTGCCAAAGCATTCAAGTATATTTCCCACTTTTTTTTCTACCAAGTTCAGTGTAGCTGGGTTTATGTTGAGGTCTTTGATCCACTTGGACTTGAGTTTTGTGCAGAGTAATAGATATGGATCTATTTGCATTCTTTTACATACTACCATCCAATTATGCAAGCACCATTTGTTGAAGATACTTTTTTCATTGCATATTTTTTGCTTCTTTGTCAAGAATCAGGAGTTCATAGGTGTGTGGATTAATGTTGGGGTCTTCAATTTGATTCCACTGATCAATAGGTTTGGTTTTTATGCCAGTGCCAAGCTGTTTTTATTATTATTATTATTATTATTATTATTATTATTATTACTATAGCTCTACAGTATAGCTTGAAGTTGGGAATGGTGATGCCTGTCTTCTATTATTCAATAGATTTTTTTTGGCAATCCTGAGTTTCTTGTTTCATTTGAAATTGAGTATTATTCTTTCAAGGTCTGTGAAAAATTGTGTTGAGATTTTGATGGAAATATCAATGAATCTGTGGATTGCTTTTGGTAAGATTGCCAATTTTACTTCTTTGATCCTATCTATCCAGGAGCGTGGGAGATCTTTTCATTTTCTGATATATTCTTCAATGACTCAAAGTTTTTGTCTTATAGGCCTTTCACTTCTTTGGTTAAAGTTATCCCAATGTATTTGCAACTAGTGTAAAGAGTGATGTTTTCCTGATTTCTTTTCAGTTCTTTTATCATTTGTATATAGGAGGGCTATTGATTTTTTTTTAGTTAATCTTGTATCCTGTCACTTTGATGAAGGTATTTATCAGATATAGAAGTTCCCTAGTAGAACATTTGAGGATACTTATGTATACTACTATATCATCTGCAAATGACAAAAATTTTACTTCCTCCTTTCCAATTTGCATGCCATTGATCTCATTTTATTGTCTTATTGCTCTAGTTAGAATTTTGAGTACTATATTGACTAGATATGAAAAGAGTGAACAACTTTGTCTTGTTCTTTATTTTAGTAGAATTTTTTAAAGTTTCACTTTATTTACTTCGATGCTAGCTGTTGGCTTGCTATATAGTGAATTGATTATATTTAGGTATATTCCCTGTATCTCTGATCTCTCTAAGACCTTTATTGTAAAAGGGTGTTGAAGTTTGTAAAAGGGTTTTCAAGAATCTAATCATATTATTATGTTGTTTATTCTTTCAGAATGTATATATGACCAATATCATTGACAGATTTTTGTATGTCAAACCATTCCTGCATCTCTTGGATGAAGCCTACTTCATTATGGTGGATGATGTTTTTGATATGTTCTTGGATTTGGTTTGGCAGTATGTTATGGAGTATTTTTTGCATCCATGTTCATGAGGAAGATTTGTCTGTAATTCTCTTTCTTTGCTGCATCTTTGTGTGGTTTGAGTATCAAAGTGACTATACCCTCATAAAAAAGAATTTGGCAATGTTCCTTCTTTTTCTATGTGTAGAGCAATTTGAGGAGTATTGGTTTTAATTCTTTAAAATTCTAGTCAAATTCTATGGTAAAACCATCTGCTCCTCAAATTTTTTTTTTTTGGTTGTGAGACTTTTAGTAACTGCTTTCCAGTTACTTGGGAGTTATAGAATTCTTTAAATCTTTTATCTGGTCTTGATTAAATTTTTGTATGGTACCTATCCAGAAAGCTGTCCATTTCTTTTAAGTTTTCCAATTTAGTAGGGTATAGGTTTTTGAACTATGTCCTAATGTTTCTCTGGATTTTCTTAGTATCTGTCATCATGTCCCCATTTTCATTTCTAATTTTCTCAATTTCAATAAGCTCTTTGACTTTTGGTTAGTTTGGATAAGAATCTGCCTATGTTGTCAACTTTCTCAAGGAACCAACTTTGTTTCATTGATTTTTTTGTATTGTTCTCTTTGTTTTAATTTTATTGATTTCATCCCTCAGTTTTATTATTTCCAGCCATCTACTCCTTCTTAGTGAGTTTGCTTCAAATTGTTCTGAAGCTTCCAGCTGTGCTTTAAACTCTCATGTGAGATTTCTCCAGCTTTTTTATGTAGGCATCTAGTGCTATAAACTTTCCTATCAGCATTGCTTCCATCATGTTCCATAAGTTTGGGTATGTTGTAGATTCATTTTCATTGAATTCTTGGAAATCTTTAATTTCTTTTTTTTACTTCTCCCTTGACCCAGATGTAGTTCAGTTAAGAGATGTTTAGTTTCTATGAGTGTGTAGGCTTTATGTGGTCGATGTTGTTGTTGAACTCTAAGAAATCAGAAAAACATCACTCTTTACAATAGCTGCAAATAAAATCAAACATTTTGGGATATCCCCAACCAAAGTAGTGAAAGACTTGAATGACAAAAACTTTGAGTCACTGAAGAAAGAAATTGAAGAAGCTATCAGAAAATTAAAAGATCTCCAATGCATCTGGATAGGTAGGATCAACATAGTAAAAATAGTAATTTTACCAAAAACAATTTACAGGTTCAATGCCATTGCCATCAAAATTCCAACAAAATTCTTCACAAACCTTAAAGAAACAATACCAACCTTTACATGGAGAAAAACAACCCAGGATTGCCAAAACAATCCTGTACAATAAAAAAACAAAAACAAAACAAAAAACCTTTGGGAGGCATTACCATCCCCAATTTCAAGTTCTACCATAAAGCTAAAGTAATTAAAACAGGTTGATGCTGGCATAAAAATGGACTTGTGGATCTGGGAAATTAAATTAAAGACCTCATCATTAATCCACACACCTATGAGCACCTGACTTTTTTCTAAGAGTCCAAAAATATACAATGGAAAAAAATAGTATCTTCACCAAAGGATGCTGGTATAACTGGATGGTAGTATGTAGAAGTATGCAAATAGATGCATATCTTTCATTCTATATGAAACACAAGTCCAAGGATCAAAGACCTCAATATAAATTTAATTACACTGAACCTGATAGCAAAGAAGGTGATAAATAGACTTGAAACATTGGCACAGAGACCATTTCCTATATATACCACAAGTAGCATAGAAATGGAAAGAAAAGACCATTTGGAACTGAGAAGCATGTGTAAGGCAAAAGACATGGTCAATAAGCATGGGAAATGATTTTCACCAGTGTAGTGGGATTATGTTTGTTACATTGTAAATAATTGTCCCACCTACTATTTTAATAAAAAATGCTGATTGGCTGAAGGCAAACAGGAAGTATAGACAGGCCTACCAGACTGGAAAACTCTGGGAACAGGAAGAGCAGAGCAGAGATGCCAGAGAGACACCAGGAGAAACCAGTAGATGCAGAGAACAGCTATGCTGCTCTGATAAAAAATACTGAGCTGCATGGCTGAACAAGATAAGAATTATGGGTTAGTCTAAGAATAAACAGTTGAAATTTGTAGGCCTGGGCCCTAGGTCAATCAGGATAAAATTAATATCCTGTGTGTTTCTTTAGGACTGCAGGACTACAGGTCTATGGGTTGAGACTATAGGCTGGACAGACCAGAAACATAATACTACACATAAACCCTACATCTGACAGAGGACTGATTCCTAAAATATACCAAAAAACTCAAGGAAGTAGAGGTCAAAACCCCAAATAATCCAGTTAAAAATGAGGTACAGAGCTAAATAGAGATTCCCAACACAAGAATCTAATATGTCTAAAATTCATTTGAACTATTAAACAATAGTTCAAAATCAATACTCCAACAACTGGAGACCCCAAAGGTCCTTGGTCTGCAGCTGACTAAAAGGTGAGTGGCACCCTGATCCTCAGATCAAGCAGAGATTATGATCTTCAAACCTTGGCCTGGGCACATAGGCTCTGACACCCCAACCATACCCAGCTCTGCACCAAACCAAAGAAAGATGGGAGAGTACCCACAAGCCCAATCCCCAGCAAAACACTGCTAGAAGGACATCCCGTGGGCCAAATTTTACACAAACCACAGTCTGCTTCATCACACACTGACCACTGGAGACCCAAAAGGCTTCTTGTCCACAGCTGACTAAGAGCAGACAAGGAGCCAACTAAAAGCCAACTAAGAATAGCCCCTGCAATAACTGGAAACACACAGTCCCTAGGCCCACAACTAAGAACCAACCAAGAGCTGACTAAGAGTGAACCCAAGATACCAGATATATCCATGAAACCACAATCCAGTGAAAGAAAATGTATAGCAAGATAAAAAATAATAAGACACCTGCAGAAGAAGCTGGTAGTTCTACAACATTAAGCTCTGAGCATAACAATAAAGAGAAAACAAAGAAAATGACCTTTAAGACAACTTTATGAAGATAATAAAAGCTTTAAAAGAGGTTATAAAAACTTTCCTAAAAATAGAAGAAAATACAATAAAAAAATGGAAGAGATTAACAAATCCATGAAAGAAAATAAAAAAAAAAACCAAGAAAAAGAAAACAAACAGGTGAAGGAAACAATACAAAAATAAAAAAAACTTGAAATAGAAGCAATAAAGAAGGCACAAACTGAGGCAAACCTGGAGATAGAAAACCTGAAGAAATGAACTGGAACTACAGATGCAAGCCTAACCAACAGAATGCAAAAGATGGAAGAGAGAATCTCTGGAGTGAAAGATTCAATAGTGGAAGTACCTATGTCAGTTTTAAAAAACACTAAAGCCAAAAAAATCTATAACACAAAACATCCAGGAAATTGGGGACACCATAAAAAGACCAAACATGAGAATAATTGGAATTGAAGAAGAAGAACATCAGTTCAAAGGCACAGAAAATATATTCAATAAAATCATAGAAGACAACTTTTCAAACCTAAAGAAGGAAATGACTATAAAGATACAAGATCTAAATAGACCAGATACCACAAAACAGTCAGTTTACCTATACATAATAATCAAGCCATTAAACCTACAGAACAAAGAAAAATACTAAGAGCTGAAAGGAAAAAGGCCAGGTTACTTGTAAAAGCAGACTCATCAGAGTAAGAGAAATCTATTTAATGAAAACAATGAAAGCAAGATAGTCCTGGTCAGATGTTATATAGACACTAAAAGACCATGGCTGCCAACTCAGACTACTATACCCTGCAAAACTATCAATCACCATAAATGAAGTAAATAAGATATTTTATGACAAAACCAGATTTAAACAATACCTATCCACAAATCCAGCCCTACCAAAAGCACAAGATGAAAAACTCCAACCTAAGGATACTGAATATACCCATTAAATCACAAACAATCAATAATCCCACAGAAGAAAAACCTAAAAAAGGGAAATACACATGAGCTACTACTCAGGAAAAAATCCACCAAGATGAAGTCTCAATCCTGAATATGTATAACTTTAACACAAGGGCACCTACACATATAAAAAAAAATACTACTAAAGCTTAAACCTCACATCAAATCCTACACACTAGTAGTTGGAGACTTCAGTATCCCACTTTTATCCTTCAATAGGTGAACCAGACAGATACTTAACAGAGAAATAAGGGATCTAACAGATATTATGACCCAAAAGGACTTATTGGATCTATACAGAACCTTCCACCCAAACACAAAGAAATATATTTATTTCTTAAAATCCCATGGAACTTTTTCTAATATTGACCACATACTTGGTAGTAAAGCAAACATCAATAAATATAAAAAATGGGAATAACTTCTTGTATCATATCAGACGACCATGGCTGATATAATTCAACAACAACAAAAATCACAGAAAGCCTACAAATTAATGAAAACTGAACATCTCTCAATTGAATGATATCTGGGTCAAGGAAGAAATTTAGAAATAAATCAAAGACTTCCTAGAATTTAATGAAAATGTATCCTCAACATACTCAAACTTATGGGATACAATGAAAGCAGTGTTAAGGAAAAAACTCATAGCACTAAATGTCTACATGAAAAACCCAGAGAAATCACACACAAGAGACTTAACATCACAGCTGAAGGCTTTAAAACAATTAAAAGCAAACTCACCTAAAAAGAATACATCTACAGGAACTAATCAAATTCAGGGCTGAAATTAATAAAATTAAAACAAAGAGAACAATACAAGGCATCGATAAATCAAAGAGTTGGTTCTTTGAGAAAGTCAACTAGACAGATAAACTTTTGTTCAAACTAATCAAAAATCAGAGAGTATCTAAATTAACAGAATCAGAAATGAAAAGGGAGACATAAAAATAGAAACTCAGGAAATCCAGAGAATTATTAGGTCTTTGAAAATTATGCTTTGAAAATCGATACTTCAGTAAAAAGGAAAACCTAAAAAAATGGCATTGTTCTGAACAGGTCCCACTTACCAAAATTAAATCAAGATCAGATTAAAGACCAAAATAGACCTATAGACCAAAATAAATTGATATTTTTATTAAAAGTCTCCCAAGCAAAACAAAAAATAAAAAAGCCCACAGACATTCAAAGAACTAATACCAACCCCTCAAACTTTTCTATAAAGTAAAAATTGTAGGACCATTTCCAAACTCTTTCTATGAGGCCACTATCACCCTGATACTGAAGTCCCTCAGAGATGCAACAAAGAAAAAAATTACAGACCAATCTCCTCTATGAACATTGATATAGAAATACTCAGTAAAATTCTGGCAAACCCAAATTCAACAACATATCAAAAAATTATCCACCTCAATCAATAGGCTTCATCCCAGAGATGCAGAGGTGGTTCAACATATAAAAACTAAATGTTATTCATCATATAAGCAAACTGGACAAAAACCCCAACATGATCATCTCATTAGATGCCAAAACAGCCTTTGAAAAAATCCCACTACTTTATGATAAATGATCTGGAGAGATCAGGAATACAGGGAAAATACCTAAATATAATAAAGGTGATTTACAAGAAGCCAACAGCCAATATCAACCTAAATGGAGAAAAACTCAAAGCATTCCCTCTAAAATCAGGAACTAGACAAGGCTGTCCTCTTTCTTCTTATCTATTCAATATAGTTTTCAAAGTTTAGCTAAAGCAATAAGAAAACAAAAGGTGATTAAGGTGATACAAACTGGAAAGGAAGAAGAGAAACTATCTGTATTTGCAGATGATATGGTCATATACATAAGTGACTCCCAAAAATTCTACCAGGGAATACCTATAGCTGATAAACACCTTCATCAATGTATCAGGGTACAAGATTAACTCAAAAATAATCAATGGCTCTCCTACACACCAAGGATAAAAGGGCTGAAAAAGAAATAAGAGAAACATCACCTTTCATAATAACTGTAAATAGTATTAATTATTATGGCTTAACTCTAACCAAAGAAGTACCAGAACTGTTTGACAAAAACTTTAAATCACTGAAAAAAGAAATTGAAGAAGATATCAGAAAATGGAAAGAGCCCTCATGCTCCTGGATAGGTAGGATCAACATAGTAAAAATGCCAATTTTACTAAAAGCAATTGACAGATTCAATGCACTGCCCATCAAAATCTCAACACAATACTTTTATAGATCTTGAAAAAACAACACTCAACTTCATATGGAATAACAGGAAACCTAGGATCGCCAAAACAATCCTGCTCGATAAAAGAACTCCAGGAGGAATAACCATCCCTTACTTTGAGCTACACTATAGAACTACAGTAATAAAAACAACCTGGTACTGGCATAAAAACATAGATTTGTGGATCAATGGAATCAAATCAAAGAGCTGGATGCTAACTCACACACATATGAACACCTGATTTTTGACAAAGAGACCAAAAGTATTTAAATGAAAAAAGATAGTACCTTCACCAAATGGTGTTAGCATAACTGGATGGTAGTACTTAGAAGAATGCAAAAAGAACCATGCCTATCACCCTGCACAAAACTCTAATCCAAGTGGATCAAAGACCTCAACATAAACCTAGATACACTGACTTGATAGAAAAGAAACTTGGAAATACCCTCCAATGCATTGGCAGAGGTGACCACTTTTTAAATATAACAGCAGCAGGATGGGCACTAAGAACAACAATCAACAAGTGCGACCTCCTACAGCTGAGAAGCTTCTATAAGGCAAAGGACATGGCCAATAAGATGAAACAACAGCCCACAGAATGGAAAAAGATCTTCATTAACCCTACATCTGACAGATGACTGATCTCTAAAATATATAGAGAACTCAAGAAACTAGAGGCCAAAACCCTAAATAACCCAATTTTAAAAATGAGGTTCAGAGCTAAAAAGGGGATTGTCAACCGAAGAATTACAAATGGCTGAAAGGCACTTTAAAAATTGTTCAACATCTTTAGCCATCAGAGAAATGCAAGTCAAAACAACTTTGAGATACTACCTTACATCTGTTAGAATGGCGAAGATCAAAAATACAGATGACAGCCTATGCTGGAGAGGATGCAGAACAAAGGAGACTCTTCTCCATTGTCAGTGAGAATGTAAACTTATTTAGCCACTCTGGTATGAAGTATGGTGGTATCTCAGAAAACTGGAAGTCAATCACCCCATGGATCCAGCAATACCACTATTGGGCACATACCCAAAGGATGCATATTTGTACCCCAAAAGCATTAGCTCAACTATGTTCATAGCAGCATTTTTTGTAATAGCAAAAACCTAGAAACAACCTAGATGCCCCTCACCTGAAGAATGGATTTACAAACTGTGGTATATCTATACAATGGAGTACTACTCAACTGTAAAAATAAAAAAATGACATCTTAAAATATGCAGGCAAGTGGTTGGATTTGGAGAATATCCTTCTGAACAAGCCAAGAAATCTAGGCATGGGGTGTATTCACTTTTTAGTGGACTTTATAAAAAAATAAAAGTATACTCAAGCTGCAAACCACAACCTTTGAACAGGTTGGAATCAGAAGGACCTTAAGAGAGATATCCAAGGATTCCCCTAGGAAGAGAAAATAGCAAAGATCACCTTAGCAAATTGGGTTCATAATGGGTTGAAACTAAGAATAGGTGGGAACAAATCATGAGAGGAGATGGTTGCGTGAGGTGAGCAACAAAAAGGGAGAAAAAATGATATCTTGATAGTGTATAGAAGGGCTATTAATTTTTTTTTAGTTAATTTGTACCCTGCTACATTGCTGAAGGTGTTTATCAGCTGTAGGAGTTCTCTGATAGTATTATGGAGGTCACTTATGTAAACAGTTGGAAAGTGACTGCGTGTTAAGAAAACCTCCAAGAACTCACAGGATATCCTTGGCTAGGTCTCCAACCAATAGTGTAGGTGGTGCCTAGACAGGACTTTCCCTATTATCAAATGAATAACCACCCTAATGTCATCACAGAACCTATTTCTAACATGAATAGAGGCAAGGATACATGGCTGAGCACTGGGCTGAGCTCCTGGTCCAACTGAGAGCAGGAGAAGAGAGTCTGTATGAGCAACGGGATAGGGATTATGAGGAAAATTCCCACAGTGATGGCTGGCTGAGGTTCTGGGGAGCTCAATGAATCAAGAACAGACACTTGGCAACCAATGGAGAAAAAGGACCTAGGCTCTCCAAGTGTAGGCAACTGTCAATTGGCATGGCAGTATGTGGAACCTCCAGGGGTAAAATCATACTGTACTCCTGTTTGTGAGCTGGTTGGCAACTTGGAGCCCATTTCCTGCAGAGGAGCACCTAACCCAGTCTTAATATTGTGATGAGGAAATCAGACTTTCCTGTTGTGTATTCTCCATGCTGAGCTGATCCACCTTAGGACTTTTCGCTCCTTTTGGGGAAGGAATAGAGGGATGTGGAGGGGGGGAGGCTGAAAGCTGACTGGGAGAACTGGGAGGAGGGAAGGGAAGGGGAGCAGGGGGAAACATAGATAAAATACTTTTTTATAAATAAATTAAAGAAATAAAAATAAATAAAAAGAAAAAAGAGTTGTTCAACATCGTTGGCCATAAAGGAAATGAAAATTCAAATAACTCAGATACCATCTTACAGGCTTCAGAATGGCTAAGATAAAAACCAGTGATGATAACCTATGCTAGAGGAGATGTGGAATAAAATGAATATTTCTCCTTTGAATGCAAATTTATATAGTCACTTTGGAAATCAGTATGGTTGTTTCTCAGAAACCTAAAATCAATCCACCTAATGATCCAGCAATATCACTCTTGGGCATATACCCAAAGCATGCATATTTTCACCACAAGGACATTAGCTCCACTATGTTCATAATAGCATTATTCATAATAGCCAGAACCTGGAAACAACCTAAATGCCTCTCAATTAAAAATGGATTAAAAACTTGTGGAACATTTACTTAATGGAGTACTACTACTCAGCAGAAAAAAAGAGATGACATTCTGTAATTTGCAGGCAAATGAATGGAACTGGAAAATATTCTGAGTTAGGTAACACAGACCCAGGAAGATAAACATGCTATGTGTTACTCATAAGTGGATTTTAGATGTAAAACAAAGGATAACTAGGCTATAACTCAAAGTCCCCAGAACAGCTAAGTAACAATAAGGAACTTAAAAGAGATATCCATGGATTCCCTGGGAAAGAAAAATAGAAAGATTCTTTTGAGTAAATGGAGATGACAGAGGGAAGGGAACAAGGGAAAGTAGGAAGAAAACTTGAGGGAATGAGATGGTTGAGTATGGGGAGCAAAAGAGAAAGAGAGAGAACAAATAGATATCTTGATAGAAGGTGCTAATGCAGGGTTAGAGAGAAACCTGGTGCTAGTAAACTACCCAATAAATCAAAGATGACCTTAGCTAAGACTTCAAGCAGTAGTGGAGAGGGTGCCTGAACTGGCCTTCCTCTTTAATCAAATGGTTTACCACTCTATCATTATAGAACCTTCACCCAGCAACTGAGGGAAGCAGATGCAGAGATCCATAGGTAAGCAATGAGTCGAATTCTCAGTCCAGTAGAAGAGAAGGAGGAGATGAATCAAGATCATGATGAGAAAACCCAGAGGCAGATGACTTAAGTTTTGGTAGCTCACTGACTCTGAAATAACAACTGGGGAACCTATATGGAACTGAACTGAGCCCTCCAAATGTGGATAACAGTAGAACAGCGTGGGCAGTTTGTGGGGCCTCTAGCAGTGAGATCAGAATTTATTCATTGTCCATGAACTAGCTTCTTGGAGCCAATTTCCTACGGAGGAACACCTTACTTAGCCTTAATACTGGGGGGGGGCGGGTTCTTAACTGAATATGCCAGAAAGCATTGACTTACCCTGGGAGTCCTTACTGAAGAAAAATGATGGGATTGGAATGGGGGATACTGGAGAATGACTGTGAATAGAAGAGGGATGGGGAACACTTGAAGATAAGTTATAAAAAATTTTAATGAAATTATATATATATATATATGTATATATATATATATATATATAAGAATAGAGAAATCTGACAGCGCAAACTCAGTGAAGCAAGGTTATGTCTCTTCCCTCTACTCATGTGATGTCACCAGTTGCTGGAGATCCTAATTGGACATTCTTGAAATAATGGAATGTGACTTAGAATTGTGACTTGAATAAACTCTTCCTCACATAAATAAATAATATTTTGATAATGTGGAAGTGATAATGATGTATTTACAGTATTCACAGTTTATTGTCAAACCTTAGTGAAGTGAATTGTAGCCAGTCTATAAAAAATGTTTCCAATAAATCATTGATTTATACTATAACTACCACATGACAGTAACATGTAAAGATACTTTATATTTGTGGAGTTCTTCTAAGGAGTTTTAGTTATACCTTATTCCATCTAAGGCATATCCTGTGATCACTACCGGCACTTTGTTCCAGCTCCCTCTGTCCATCTCTGTTGTTAAAAGTAATAGCCTGCTAGAAATGTTATAAGCATTTATATTCCCAAATGCACTGATATGGAAACTTAGATAATGCAGTGGTCTCCTTTTATCTTTATCCACGGGGAATACTTGCAGAATCTCAGTAAATGGCTGGAACCCTAGTTTTACTTTTATTTTTTCTAACACATGATATAAGCTTTATTCATGATAAAGTTTAAATTACAAATTAGGCCAAAGAAGAGATAACAACACTAGTAAAGTAGAACAACTAGAATAATACCCTTATTGTAGCAATAATTTTCACGGTCCTACTTATGCAGTGGGATTGTTTTGAAGTGAGATTAAGTTACTTGAACATTGGCACTGTGAAACCAAAACAAATTATGTAAAAACTAAAGCTACTCTGAACTGATTAGCAGCCAGCTGGCACATGCAACGTGTGGGGATATACAATGCAAGCAGCCATGTATCACATACAGTGTGAGGATATACAGCACAAAAGAATGATTTGGGTTCTAGTTGTAAGAGAGCAAAATGTTGTGTGATTTCATTGAATTATTGAAAGTGGGGTGCAATTCTTAACAGTATTATATTTTTCTGGAGGTTTTGGGTTTGCATTTTTGGACCATAGTTGAGTACAGTTAACTGAATGGCAGAAAGTGAAACCACAAATAATAAATTACTATTTCATATTGTTAGTCTTGAAATCTTTTAAAGTATACCGATTCACAGAAATAAGCCAACAAAAAGTACATGGTTTGACATATAATTTGAGGAAGCACCATAAATGTATGAAATTTAGTTCTCAAGGAATAAAACTATAAACAGTAAGGTTCTTTTCCTATCATAAAAATTTTTACTTCACTATTCAAAATAGCCATCTCCTCATTAGCAAGTATATTTTTCTGTCTTTTGTCCCTGTGAAAAATACTCCAACAACCCAATAACCTACTTCGTCCAACAAGAGCCACCTCTGAATTTCTACCACTTCCCAACAATGCCATTGTATCATGAATACATCAAGGAATTAATCCATGTATTAGGTCAGAGCCCGCAAGATCCAATCACTTTCCAAAAGCCCATCAGCTGGCATTCAATCCATTAACACATGAGGTTTTGAAGAATGCTACAGACTCAAACCATAACAGCAAGGATTCAAGGAGACAGTGTGCAAATGGAAATGTCACTTCCAATTTAGAGATGATTGTCTCTAAAGGCCTCATCCTCAGAGGACCTGTATATGGTGACCTCTGATCACTTCCAACAATCTGCATTTTAAGAAAGCAGGACTACTGTATCTGGAATCTTGGGATGTAATTCAGGCGCTATTTATTTTTGCTAATATTAAGCAGAAATGTAGAAATTGAATACCAAAAGCATACTGAAACACCATAGCTGGTATGCTGAATCACAGAGAATAGAGTTTGATGCTGTGATACAGGGTGCCTAAAGAGTACTTACAAATGTTACAGAATACATTAAAGAATCAAGGACAAGTGTTGAAGAAATTATAGTTTTACAAATGTCATGGAACACGGATAGAGTAAAAAAGAAGTGGGTGTTGTCCATTCCAGGATCATTGTCTGTGGAGTAGTGTACCTGAGTTTTCTCTCCATGAATCACTTTGTATGACCTAACTTTTAACACAATTTAAATACTTATACTAAGCAGTAAGTTTTTTGTTTTATGATTCTCCAATAAGTAGTAAATAATTTAGATTATTTAGGTGAGAAAACATATAGGTCAATAGTGAACAGTTATTAGAAAAAACAAAATGCCCCTGTTTAAAATATAAGCCAAGATCTACAACTTTACTTAAACCATAAATAATTAAAGAGTAAAAAAATAACAAATTGAATCCAAAGCCTAAAATAGCAGTTTCTCAACCACATAAAAGGCTATGTAAAAAACTCTCAGCTTCCACATTCTTTTTATTTCTAAAAAAACATAATCTTACATTAAAAAGATCACCAGAAACACAGAAGCTACCACCCATAAACAAATGCACTAGTTTCTGACCACAGAATATACTTGTTTATATGTATAAATATGTATACATATATATATTGAACATTCACAACATTTGATCATGTGGTTAGTCACAAATATACTTAAATTCAATATAACAGTTTTATTGTAGTAATAGATTTTTAGTGCTGGTAGATTTATATTAGAAATAAAACAATTTTAAATAACTCAAAAGTGTCTAAACTTGAAAATTAAGGCACATGCTCATATACTTCTGATTAAAAAAAAGAAATCAAAACTGGTAATATATAATCTGTGAATGCCTATGGTGGCCAGAATAGGACAGTAGATCTCCTGGTACTGGAGTTACAGGTAATTGTGAGCTGCCTTTTGTAGGTGCTTGGAAACTGAACTTGGGTTATTTATATGAGCAACATGGGCTCTTAACCTCTGAGAAGGTACTCCAGCAACAAATGGCTTAAGGATTAAAACAGAAATAATAAAATAGTGAAAATTGCTGTTTATTATAGCACATTAGAAAAGCAGTAGCAGTTTCTAAAAGTAGTAATAAAGCAATAAAAGTCAATAAAAACAAAATTAAAGCAGAGAAAAAAAACTAAAAAACTTTTTTCTTTCAAAAGAACACTAGAAAAAAACATGTACATACAAGGTATGGGCTGGGTAACTAAGATACAACACATATTTAGGGGAGAGTTAAACAATGAGAATGTTTCCTATATTGTCACAAATTAGAAATTATCTATTAATCTATCATTTGTCATCTGTTTACTTACCTATCTACCTACCTATTATCTATTTATGGATACAGTATTTCATGACCTAATAAAATCAGGCTTCACAAGTCTCTAGTATTATCTAAGATACTTAAAAACTTTGAACTAGCCTAAGTGTAAGCTCTGTTATAGAATTGTTTGCTATCTCCATGGCTGTACGTTGGGCTCAGTGTTGTGTCATACAGGACTAGCCCCATGGACCACTGCCTCAAGCAGGTTTTTGGGGCCCTGCAGTCAGAGAAGCTGCAAGTTTGGGGTTCAAGGATTTCTGACCAATTTCTCACTAATCATTTTTATCCTAAACTCATGTTTTTTAACTGAAGTCCAATAAGATAATGGAAGCAGGAAGGGGAAAGGCAGAGGTGGAACCTGGCATCACATGAAACTCTTGTACACCATTGTCTTCTGCCACCTCTTTGCCTCCTGGGCTGAATTCTTAGCTGTATGCTACTCCACTCTTCATCCAACTCACCCACCGATCAGAACAACTCTCTTATATTTATGGTTGTGAGCTTAGCCTTTAACGGCTGAGCCATCTCTCCAGCCCCAGAACAACTCTCAACTTTCTATCTAGCTTGTATCTGAATCCAGGAAAAGGATCAGGAAAAAGACCTCATGAAATTTGGTGGCAGAGCCTCAAGGCACAGTGGACGTTGAACTGTTGCCACTGTTCTGGCAAGCCTTTTATCTACCTCTGTCCAATACTGAGTGATCTGGCATAGACAGGAGTCACACACTTTGGGAATTCACCCTTTTGTGTTTGAGGTTTAACAATGGGCCCCAATGTAAAACAAAGATTGTTTACTTAGTGGAGCAACTCACAGGATGGAGGACTTGTCTCATGGGTTCAGAAACTTTCAGTCCATTATGGTGGAGTAGGCATTGCAGTGGAGGCACAACTCACCCTGATGTGGACACACAGCAGACAGTTCCATTCAGAACCAGGATGGGATAGATGTGGAAGAAGTTTGAAATGGATTCTAAGCACAGGCACGAGCGCGCACACACACACACACACACACACACACACACACACACCAAACAAACAAATAAACAAACAAAAAACCAAGTCAAATTTGGCTTCTTGGCAACTGTCAATTGTCTTTTTTGAAATAGGGTGAGGCTCCTTTAAGAGATAGCTTCCTGGCTCATTGCTAGCAACAAAACCCAGCATAGCTCTTTTGAGAAGCCCTGCTAAGTTAATAGTGGTCTATGTTGTGCTGTTTAATAACTGCATGGACCCAGAAGTTCCCCAGAATTGGGGTCATGAACATGGCTCTTGTCAGTGCCTCTGTCATGAATCTGGTGTCTTAGAGAACCAGGTAGGTTGTTGCAAGCTGCCAGGGCAAAGGTAGAGGTCCTAGTTACACTGCTTAGCAGTTTAAAGACATAAGTGGTCAGGAAAAAAAGATAGCGATATGTGGTAAAAACAGATTCAGACAAAAAAACACCCTCTCTAAATGGTTTAGGGTATGTTAAAAAATATACCTAGGCTTGAAAGAATAAAGAGGAGGTATAGACAGTCATAAAAAAGAAATACATGGTTTTAAAATAATAAAGTCCTTAAAAGGGAGTAAAATAATATAAAAAAGCCATGTTAAGATGGAAAATACACAGAGAGACTAAATACTGCATGTTATTGTTTGACTGTTGAGGAAAGAGTAACAGCTGCTAACAGACAATGAATTATAAATGTTGCTAGATTACTCCAACCTATATATCTTAAGAATACCTTGACTTCAAAATTTAAGTCAAAAGATATGTTACTTTGGAGAAGAGATTATGCTTTTGTTTTTATAGGAAATGAGCTGCTCTGGGTTGATCTTGTGTTAAAAAGTAAAGTTTGATCAAGGAAGACCACTTGAAAAAATCATAATGGAAATAGATAGCCCAGATGATTCAACAGTTCAGAGCTAATGCAAGAAATTCATGGATATCTGAGGAAAAGATTTATTTATTAAGGAAGTAAGTGGGGACCACACTCATGAATACAAAATAAAACAACTCTACTGCTTGTTTGTTTTTTAGGGAAAGCTCCAGGCCTGGTCACCAAACCATGATTCAGGAAGCTTTCCATATTCAAAAGAGAAAGAAAGTAACCTGTTCCCCTTTCCCTATTAAGAGGTCAAGGAGGCCAGCAAGAAGCACTGCCTCTATTGAGCCAGATAACCAATGGGTAGAGTGAATACACACTATACTTTCCCCCTTTTTTGCTTAACTTAGAAGTTTTTAAGCCTAATGCAAAAACATATACAGTAAGAATGCCTGGAGTGGATGCTGAACTAAGCCACCTTGGGACCTTGTGATCTGCTGCCCTTGCTGAGGAGGAAATAAGGAGATGGGGAGAAGAGAAAATGACTGGGAGGGGCAGGAAGGGGAAGGGAACTTGAAGGGGATATATGGATAAAAAATGAAACTTTATTCAAAAATAGAAAAAAGAAACATGAAAAAGAATGATTATTAAATATTGTCCAGAAAAAAGAAAGGGTAATAACATAAATAAAAACATAACTACAATCAACAAGAACAATGTCAAGTAAGAAACATAATAAATGTTTAGATCATTGGTAAACAGTAAATTACAGAGATTACTCCAAAAGCTGTCTTATCCTGAAGAATCTAAATCTAGTACCTAATATGTTCTTAGCCAGGATATGAAAGAACTGTAACTGTAAATAGTACTGTGGAATGGTGTAGTAATAAGTTCTTAGCCAGGATATGAGAGAACTGTAACTGTAAATAGTACTGTGGAATGGTGTAGTAATAAGTTGCTGACCCATCTTTGCTGACCCTAGTTGCAAGTTTCAGACCCACTCATAACCCTGCTGCTACTTAGCCTCAAATAATTACATACTTTTTGGCCTATGGCTCAAACATAGTGCTAGCTCTTTCATCTTATTCCATTATTCTTGTCTTGATTAGTCACGTGGCTTGGTACCTTTTCTCAGAGTAGCATTTTGGTCTTCTTTCCTCTGTGTCTGTTGGCATCTCTGCTTTGTTCTTCTTCTTTGCAGAGTTTTCTTAGTCTAGTAGCCCTGTTCATACTTCCTATCTGCCTTCTGGCCAATTAGAATTTATTCAACCAGTAGGAGGACTAAATATCTACAATGTACAGGGCCATAATCCTCCAGCATTTGTCCTTTTTTCTTTTTAAAACAAAAATCTCAAATCTAATTTCCTAGTCTAGCTTCATAAAGAGTTTACCTTTCTAGCAGAGGTATTGGCAGGAGCCACAATTACCAATCTGGAGAATTTTAGGGTTCACATTGCCACCAAGTAAAGCACTGCCATTTGTTGCTCATGAACTCCATTGAAATATTTGGCAGAAGGGCTTATTAAACAATTCACAAATATTTTGCCACTAACACTGAGTCAGAGAGTATCTATAAAATGAGCTGTACCTCTGCTTGTAGCCAGCAGAGCTCTCTCAAAAAATGTTGCTACTGAGAAGCAGTCTTTGACTCTTTTTTCTTTTTGCATGTAAGAGCAGTAACCTGATGTAGCTTGTCGCTTACATCAAGGCTCCTGTGGTACTTCAGGATCTAGCCTTGTTGCATCTTAAACTACACAACCACAAGTCCAACATTTTGTAATTAAAGCTCACATGCCATGCCAGCGTGTGTTTGTATCACAGTCTACTTGAGAGACACAACTCAGAAGCTGTTTTGACACTGTTTCAGTTCTCTAGAACCCTTTTTAAGCTTTTTCAGACTTTATGTAGATGTAAATGACCCATGTTGGAGCACCATTTAGAACGGTCTTCCTGTATGCTATGAATATGTGTTGCTACCATTTAATAAAAAAGCTTCTATAGCCTATGACAGGACAGGACAGAGCAACACAGGTCAGAGATTCATGGAGAAGAATGACAGGGTAAGGAATACACAATCTAGCTACTCAAAAAACAAGATGTGATTGTACAAGTAAACCACCAGGTGCATGGCAATACATAAATTAGTAGAAGTGGGTTAATTTAAGATGTCAGAACTAGCTAATAATAGTCTGAACCATACACCAAACTGTGCAATTAATATAAGCCTCTATGTGTTTATTTGGGACCAAGTGGCTTCATAATTCAGGAAAACTTCCAGCTATACAGAACACACCTGTTGCAGTTTAGTCTGAGTTCTGTAGCTAAAACAGTTTTAAGGCTGCTTTCTGGGTGAAGTGATCCACCCTCATATATGACTCCAGCTAAGACTTAACCATTATCATGGATTTTCTTCTCCACATTCCCCTAAAGATTACCAATGCTCCCAGTCAGCAAGATGTAGTCTAGAGAACTATGCTCACATTCCCAAAGATAAATTATGAGTACTTGTCATTATTTAGGGGGTTTGGTTACAAGTCATTATTGGTAATGGTAAAGAAAGAAGCTAGTAAAAGAAAATCAGCTCTCACTCCCAGGCTGGGATACAGGCGCTGAGGCCTGGTGTCCCCTCCTCACCTCTGGGCGGGGTCTGAATCTGCCCTTCAGAGACCCCTGTAGTTGGTTCGCTCAGTTCGAGGTCGTGGCAGGGAGCCGTGCAATGGATGTGGTCAGGGGCAGAGTTTACCTGCCAAGGGAGGGGATGAGGAGTTGCAGAGAAGAAAAATGACCAGATGTGGTGGGAGGGGGAAGAGACCTTGAATAAGGATATACAGGGATGGAAAAAAAAATTCAGAGGGAAAGCTGAACACAAAGAAAATATATGTATAGCAATCTTATTTGCATTTCCACCCTTGATAAGCCATGCTTATGATTATTATCCTCTGTATAGTTATTGTTAACTCTTCCGCATTTTTAAATTCTTTTTACTGTTTTTTGATAAATACAAAATAAAGAAGGAAAAAACAAAGCCTACTCCTATTATTTTGAAGTGAAGAAATAGGGATAAACTCAGAAAAGAAAAATCCCTAGTTACATAAAAAATTTGCTAAAGACTTGAGACATCATAGTCTCTTCAGCTTCTAGAAAAGAAATGGTTTACTTATTTTTCATCACTTTTTTAATTTTTGAATAAAGTCTCATTTTTAACCATGTATTCCCTTGTTCAAACTTCCTTCCCCCTCCCGCCCCTCCCAGTAACTCTTTCTTCTCCTCATCTTCTTATCTCCTCCCCAGCAAGGGTAGAAGGTCCCAGGTCCCAAGGAATTAAACTACTTACCATGTTTACTCACAAATGATCATGGCAATCACTGCACTGCAGTTTCTCTTTTGAAACATTTGAGGTAGATACTGAAGTGTGCTATGTATGTCACAAATCTACTTAGTGAATTTCCTTATGTGACCCTTATATCAGTTCTGTTTTTGTTCCCTCTGTATTGTGTTTTCACTTGGTGAGCATGTATTTACTCTCTAATGTATACAGTGGTGTCGTCATCATTTATGTGGTCCAGTGTTTACTAAAATATTAAGTAGTATGTAATCATAATTTTCAAGTAAGTTTGTTTGTAAAAGGGTGGTGAGTTGTTTCTGATTTTTTATATTTTTACAAACTCCCTTGATATTTTGGTGTTACGTAGCTTTGCTTGGATGTCAGTAATGTTGAAAACTTGACTCTCATGTGTCTGCCTTCTGAGTTCAAGTGCAAGTGTAGATGATGGACTCCCAACTTTTGCTGTTTGTCAGTAAATTTTAACAATGTCAACATGCTTGAAAAATATAAGATTTATTAAATATCTCGTGTGGATAAAAAAAGGAAAGTATATGTTAAATGCACTAGCAAAAACAGACATATATTGCATTTTAAAAGAACAGCATCTATCCTTAGGTAAAGGCTATAATACTGTCAATAAAATTGCATTTTTTCTTCATAAAAGAAAAAGAAAATCAGATTTAGAGATCTCGTTTTACAAAAGAAAAAGAGGAAAAAGAGAAATAAGATAAAAGTATAGATTATTGAATCTACTTTAATCCAAAAATATCCCAGCTATTAATCAGGATAATTTACATTGGTAAGGATTTTACTTTATTGATAAAAATTGAAAGTTATTTCTGTTAAATTGTATGTATAGTTCTACTCTTGTTTAAAATATTGTGTTTATGCTGCTCAAAAATGTAACATATAACTTATAAATACAGATTAATAGTCTATAATAGCACATAAAGGTACATTTTCAAGGTCATACAGACAATATTTCAGATAGGTAATCTTCAAATGTTTAAAAAAATGTACAGAATATGGTATTTAATATGTTTTTAGAATTAAACTTTTCTGGACAGTGAGACATGTCTGCTTCTGGTGGCACCAATTATTTTAAAGAGAATGATAAGCACTGAAGAAATTCCATCTGTAGTTTGTTTTCTTTATGGCAAAAGAAAGCCATGTGGGCAAAGAAACTGCATTAATTGCTGATAGTTACTGTCAAAACTGGACCAGCAGGATCAAAGAAAGGCAACTGCTAAAACTTTGCCATACCAATGGAGTACTACTCAGCAGTAAGAAAAAAATTATATCCTAAATTTCACAGGCAAAGGATCTGGGGAATATCCTCCTGAGTGAGGTATCACAAACCCAGAAAGAGAATCTGGGGATGTACTCAGTCATTAGCAGACTTTAAATAAAAAGCAAAATACAACCACTGAACAGTTTGGGATCTAAAGCACCTTGGAGCCCATTCCCTACAGAGGAACACTTGACCCAGTCTTGATATTGGGATGAGGAAAGTGGACTTGCCTGGAGTGAATGCTGAACTAAGCCACCTTGGGACCTTGGCACCTTCTGCCCTTGCTGGGGAGGAGATGAGAAGATGAGAAGAGAGAGTGAATGGGAGGGGTTGAAGGGGGAAGGGAGTTTGAACAAGAGGATATATGGATAAAAAATGAGACTTTATTAAAAAATAAAAATACAAAAAAACAGCTTTAAGAAACAAATAGAAGCCTTAAAAGAGAATATAAAAAACTCCCTTAAAGAAAAAGAAAAAGAAGAAAATACAAACAGAAAGTTAGAAGAGATGTACAAAGCCCTGAAAGAAAATAAAGAAAAGCAAAAAAAAAAAAAAAAAAAAAAAAAAAAAAAAAAAAAAAAAAAAAAAAAAAAAAAAAAAA
>PVIH01007488.1:0-62805 GCA_004025045.1 Sigmodon hispidus | reverse complement strand
CTGTGGGGTGGAAGACTCAATAGAAGTAATACATACATCAGTTTCAAAAAAACCCACTAAAACCAAAAAAGTCATAACACAAAATGTCCAGGAAATTTGGGACACCATGAAAAGGCCAAAACTGAGAATAACTGGAATCGAAAAAGGAGAAGAATACCAGCTCAAAGGCACAGAGAATACACTTAACAAAATTATAGAAGAAAATTTCCCCAACCTAAAGAAGGAAATGCCTATAAAGATACAGAAAGCCTACAGAACATGAAACAGACTAGAACCTCATAAAATGTCACTCACCATATAATAATAAAGCCACAAAACCTACAGAATAAAGAAGAAATACTAAGAGCTGCAAAGGAAAAAGTCCAAATCACCAATAAAGGCAGACCTATCAGAGTAACACCTGAACTTTCAATAGAAACAATGAAAGCAAGAAGTCCTGGTCAGACATTATACAGACACTAAAAGTACATGGATGCCAACCTAGACTACTATACCCAGTAAAATTATCAACCACCATAGATGGAGTAAACAAGATGTTTCATGACATAACCAGATTTAAATAGTACTAACCATATATCTGGCTGTAAAGAAGCCTTAGAGGGAAATCTTCAATGTAAGGAAACCAGAAACACCCATGTAACCACAAACAATTGATAAGCCCACAGAAGAACCCCTCCCAAAAAATGAAATACAAGCTACTACCAAAAATGACAGGAAATATTGACCATTGATCATTAATATTCCTTAATTTCAATGGACTCAATTTACCTATGAAAAGATACACCCTAACACAATGGATACAAAACCAGAAGCTATCCTTCTGCTGCATACAAGAAACACACCTCAACTTTAAAGACAGACACAGGCTCAGAGTAAAGGGTTGGAAAAAGACTTTCCAATCAAATGGCCCTAAGAAACAAGCTGGTATAGTCATTCCAATATCTAACAAAATAGACTTTAAACTAAAATCAATAAAAAAGAGACCAGAACTGACACTATTTATTCATCTCAGGGAAAATCCACTAAGATGAAATTTCAGCCCTGAATATCTATATCCCTAACACAAGAACACCTACATATGTAAAAGAAACACTACTAAAGTTTAAACATCATATCAAACCTGACACACTAAGTGAGGGAAATTTCAATACCCCACTTTTACCCTTGGATTGGTCAACCAGACAGAAACTCAAGAGAGAAATAAGGGATCTAGCAGAAGTTATAAGGCAAATAGGCGTAGTAGATGTATATCGAACCCTCCACCCAAACAAAAAGGAATATACATATTTCTCAGCACTCCATGGAATTTCTTCTAAAACTGAGCATATACTAAGTCATAAAGCAAATATCAACAGGTACAAAAAATATAGGTATAGCTCTTTGTATCACATCAGATCACCATGGTCTAAAGTTAGAGGTCAACAACATCAAAAATCACAGAAAGCCTACCAACTCATGGAAACTAAACATTACTCAGCTGAACTACCTCTGGGTCAAGGAAGAAATTAAGAAAGAAAAAAAGACTTCCTAGAATTTAACAAAAATGAATTCATGACATACCCAAACTTATGAGATGCAATGAAAACAGTCTTAAGAGGAAAATTCATAGCACAAGGTGCCTACATGAAAAGACTAGAGAAATCCCACACTAGAGCACTAACAGCACAGCTGAAAGCCTTAGAACAATTAGAATCAAATTCAATTAGAAGGACTAGATGTCAGGAAATAATCAATCTTAGACCTGAAATCAACACAACTGAAACAAAAAGAACAATATAAAATAAATCAAAGAATCAAAGAGTTGGTTCTTTGAGAAAGTCAACAAGATAAATAAACCCTTATACAAACTAACCAAAAAGCAGAGAGAGAGTATCCAAATTAACAAAATCTGAAATGAAAAGGGGGTTATAACAATAGACGCCAACAGAAATCCAGAAAATTATCAGGTCATACTTTGAAAATCTATACTCCACAAAAATATAAAATGTAGAAGAATTGGACAGCTTTCTAGACAGGTACCATTTACCAAAATTAAATCAAGATCAGATTAAAGACCTAAACAGTCCTATAACACTGAAGAAAATTGAAGATGTTATTAAAAGTCTCCCAAATAAAAAATATCCCAGGCCCAGTGCTGAGTTCTACCAGACAGTCAAAGAAGAGCTAATACCAATACTCCTCAAAGTGTTCCATGCAGTAGAAACCAAAGGAATATTACCAAACTTTTTTATGAGGCCACAATAATCCTGATACTGAAGCCACTCAAAGACATAACAAAGAGAGAGAATTATAGACCATTTTCCCTCATGCATATTGATGCAAAATTTCTCAACAAAATTTTGGCAAACTGAATCCAACAACATATACAAAAACATTATTCACCATGATCAAATAGGCTTATCCCAGAAATGCAAGGATGGTTCAACATACGAAAAACTGTAAATATCATCTATCATATAAACAAATTGAAGGAAAAAAAACATAATCATCTTCTTAGATGCTGAAAAAGCCATTGACAAAATAAAACATTCCTTTATGATAAAATGTCCTGAGGAGATCAGGAATACACAGAAAATACCTAAATATAATAAAGGCAAGTTACAAAAAGCTGACAGCCAACATCAAACTTAATGGAGAAAAACTCAAAGCAATCCCACTAAAATCAGGAACAAGACAAGGCTGTCCGCTCTCCTCTTATCTGTTCAACATAGTTCACAAAGTTTTAGCTAAAGCAATAAGATAATGAAAGGAGATTAAGGGGATACAAATTGGAAAAGAAGTAAAACTATCTCTGTTTGCAGATGACATGATTGTATACATAAGTGCCCCACAAAATTCTACTACAGAGCTTCTACAGCTGATCAGTACCTTCAGCAATGTAGCAGGGTATAAGGTTAATTCAAAGAAATCAATAGCCCTCCTATGCACTAATGATAAAAGGGCTGATAAAGAAATAAGAAAACATCACCCTTTATAATACCAGCTAATAGCATTAAATACCTTGGAGTAACTATAACCAAAGAAGTAGTAGATATGTTTGATAAAAACTTAAATCTCTAGAGAAAGAAATTGAAGAAACTATAAGAAAATGGAAAGATCTCCATGTTCCCAGATAGATAGGATCAACATAGTGAAAATGGCAATCTTACCAAAAGCAATCTACAGATTCAATTCACTTCCCACCAAAATCCCAACACAAATTTTTAAAGACCTTGAAAGTACAACACTCAGTTTTATTTGGAATAATCAGAAAGCCAAGATTGCTCAACAAAAGAACCTCAGGAAGCATCAATACACCTGACTTCAAATTATACTATAGAGCTATATAAAGACAGCTTGGACAGACATAAAAATAGACTTGTGGATCAATGGAATTGAATTGAAGACCCCAACATTCACTTACACACCTATGAACACCTGATTTTTGACAAAGAGGCCAAAAATATGCAATGGAAGAAAGATAGTATCTTCAACAAATGTGTTGGCATAACTGGATGGTAGTGTGTAGAAAAATGCAAATAGATCCAAATTTATCTCCCTGCCCCAAACTCAAATCCAAGTGAATCAAAGACCTCAACTTAAACCCAGCTACACTGAACTTGATAGAAAAGTAAGTGGAAAATATCCTCCAACCCACTGACACAGGTGACCACTTCCTAAATATAACACCAGTAGCACAGACACTAAGAACAACAATCAGTAAGTGGGTCCTACTGAAACTGGGAAGCTTCTGTAAAACCAAGGACACAGTCAATAGCACAAAATGACAGCCTACAGAATGGGAAAAACTCTTCACTAACCCTACAACTGACAGAGGCCTAATCTCAGAGAACTGAAGAAACTAGAGCTCAAAACTCTTAATAACCCAGTTAAAAAATGGAGTTCAGAGCTAAAAAGGGGGTTCTCAACAGAAGAATTTCAAATGGCTGAAAGGCAAATGGAAAAGTGCTCAACATCTTTATCCATTTGAGAAATGCAAATAAAAACAACTTTGATAAGATTAAAAACACAGATGACAGCCTATGCTGGGGAGGATACAGAGCAAGGGAACACTTCTTCATTGTTGGTGAGAGTGTAAACTTGCATACTCTGGAATGCAGTATGGCAATTTCTCAGAAAACAGGGAATCAATCTCCCCAAGGATCCAGCAATACCACTTTTAGGAATATACTGTAAAGATGCATATTCACATCCCAAAAGCTGTGGCAAGCCGCTTTCTGGCCTGCAAAATGACAAGTCGCCACACGCACGATTCTTCTCGGATCACACTTTATTGGAGTACAGCTCAGTTGAGGTAGAATGGTGGAAGGAAGACCCTGTGCCTGAAATGCAGCCTGCTTATATAGGGAAACTGGGACACATGTAGCCATATGATTGGCGCCCAAAGTAATGCCTCATTAGCATATAGCTGGTGATAGGTCCAAAGTAATGCCTCATTAGCATATAGCTGTTGATAGGTGGTAAGGAGTGCCAAATTAGCATAGTCAGGGATCACATCGGATAGGTCACTACTCAGCGCCTAATTAGCATAAGCGGCAGAGGTGCAATAGCTGGGGAACATGATGCAATGTTCCAGCAAGTTGTGCAAGGACCAACCACGCCCTACAAAAAGCATTAACTCAACTATGTTCATAGCAGCATTATTTGTAATAGCAAGAACCTGGAAACAACCTAGATGCCCCTCAACTGAAGAATGGATGAACAAACTGTGATACATCTACACAATGCAGTACTACACAGCAGTAAGAAAAAATACTCTAAAATTTTCAGGCAAATGCATGGATATGGAGAATATCCTCCTGAGGGAAGTATCCAAATACTAGAAAGAGAAGCAGAGGATGTACACTCTCATTAGTGTACATGCCATTGTATATAAGAGCTCAAGGTTTGAATATAGCTAAATGACATAGTGCTTCACTTCTGCATTGATGGCCTCTGACAGGGTTGTGGGTAAGGAAAGACTTGCTTTCTTTATGGTCTTGCCACAGGGAGTTTAATCATGCTCCAGTACGTAAATGAACAGCATGAATGGGCGTTTTTGTAAATGAGGAGATTATAAGAGTGGGTATAAATCTGAGATCCCTGATAACTGTGTTGGATGGGGTACATAATGTAAAACAATAAATATATAAATAAAAATAACATAAATCTCACATCAAAGTTCAACCTGTGATTTACTAGATAAAAGTATTTGTACGTAAATATACAACATATTTTGAGTAAACAGTAATACAAATATTGTTAGAAACACTGTGCTATACCAAGAAAATTTAAGTAATATTGTTAAAGATACATGTGTTAAATATGTTTGTTTTCAGTTTTTTGAAATACACTTTAAATGTTTAAGAACATTATACGACACATCCATGAAGTCATTAAAATTGAAAATACTTTTAAGCATCTGCTCCCTTATAAATAGAAATTATACTCTACTATATATCATTAGTGAAATTTTCTGGGAAATCACATTGTATTAGTAATCTAGCTAAATATTAAACATTTTTAGAAAATATATCATTAATTATAGACACCATGGTGCTATATAGGCTACATGGCATATGACAATCCATTGTAAAAGTGTGTAAACCATAATAAATTTGCTGTGCTTTTGCTATAAGGTTTATGTACACTCTTTAGTGACTTCTAAATATTTACCCTTTTTGTTTAACCAGTAGACATTATTTTTGGTTCGGATATCTAACCAAACACAGAAGTAGTCAATAATTAAAGGTTAGTTTATATAATTCATATGCTTCATAAGTATGTGCCCTTAGTACTACATTCATAGTTCAACCTATCTTCATTAACACTAGTCTTAGTTAGGTTTCCTATTGTTCAAAGAAAACATCACAAACAAAATCAACTTAGAGAGAAAAGGTTCATATTAGCTTGCAGTTAAGTCACAGTCATCACTGAGAAATTCCAAGCAAGAGATCAAGTCAGGGATGTAAAGGTAGAAATTGAAGCAAAACACAGAGAGGGATGCTGTCTACTGACTCACTCTTCTCATCCTGCTCAGTTTGCTTTTTTATATACCTCAAGACTAACTATGTAGTGATAGAACTACTTCCAATTGGTTTGTCATCACATGAAACAACAGTGAATAAAATGTCCCACAAACTTTACAACAGACAACCTGGTAGAGCTGTGTTCTCAAGTATGTTTTTTTTCCCTTCCAGGTAACTGTAACTTTGTCAAGTTGATAAAAAAAATATCAGTGCTAGGAGTTTCCTGATAGAATTTTGAGGTTGCTTATGTATACTACCATATTATCTACAAATAGCAATTCTTTGACTTGTACATTCCAATTTGTATTTTCTTGATGTCTTATTGCTCTAACTAAACATCTAGCTAGATATGGAGAATGTGTACAGTCTTGTATTGTTCCTATTTTCAGTGGAATTGCTTTGACTTTCTAACCATGTTGTTTTATGCTGGCTGTTGGCTTGCTTGCTTACATTATGTTTACTTATGTTTCTTGTATCCCTCATCCTTCTAAGACTTTTTATTATAAAGAGGTGTTGGAGTTGTCAAAAGCTTTTTCAGCATCTAATAAGATTTATAAAAACCCTTTGCTTTCAAACCACATTATAAACACTTAAGTTTATATCTATAGAATGGTTCTATTAACTTTATTTAGAGAGGCTTTTGTATGGGTAGTGACTAATACAGAGATTCCTAAAAGATCAATGTACAAAATCTAAAGACCTGATCTCTCATTTGTGCTTGTTCATATATGTCAACCTCCAATAATCCAGTGAACAAAGGAAGTCACAGTAGAGGAAGCTAAAAGAATGTAGGAGCTAGTGGATAGGAAGGAGAGCTCTGAAGTTCTGACTTCTGGATGGGACATGTCTGTTCAATGCATCAACTCATGGCAGTTATGGATACAACATCAAGTCTGTAAATATTCTAGCAAGGATAGTGGAAATGCCTCTGAGTATCACCCCTATTACAGGAATAATTACAAATGCAGGCCATTAAGGGAAGAAGAGTCACTTTTTTTTTGTGGATGTGGCCACTGGTAGGTTACTCTGGCCCTAATGGATGAATACATATATACAACACACACACACAAACACACACATAGGAACAACTAATTGGACTTAGGAGTTATTGATAAGAAAAGTAAGAAAGAAGATATGAAGCAAGAATGAATGTATAATGAGAGACCTAGGAGGAGTTGAAGGGAAGCAGTGGTCAGCAAATGTTATAAACAAACTTTATATAAATATATGGAAAATTCAAATAAAATAATTATTTAAAAGGTAATATATAAATGACATTTTTAGGATTGCAATACAAGTGCTTTACTAAATCAAGAAAATGAGTCAGAAAATAATTTTCAGTCACACATGTATTAAGTATATTAAGTAACTGTATTGAAATGCATGAAGCAGCTAACTTTCAAAAAGATTCATTTTTACTCAGCATTCTAAAAGTTGCATTAAAATATACAACAAAATATCAGGAATTAACAATCATATGTCATGGATATCTCTCAATATCAATGGACTCAATCCCGTAATTAAAAAAACAGAATACATGAATGAATGCAAAAACAGAAGCCATCCTTGTGCTGCATAAAAGAAATATATTTCAACATTAGAGATAGATATTACCTCAGAGTAAAGGATTGAATAAAGATTTTCTAAGTAATGGACCTAAGAAGTAAACTGATATAGACAATTTAATATCTAACAAAATAAATGGTAAACCAAAATTAATCAAAAGAGGAAAGAAAGGACAATTTGTTTTCATCAAGGAAAATTACAAACAGATCAAGTTTAATTTCTTAACATCTATGCCTCAAATGCAAGAGCACCCAAATTTGTTTATTGTATTATTTTAATTTTTATGTAATAGGTTTTTTTTTCAAGTATCCCATGATCTCCCTTCCTTCCCTCCTTGAAATTTCTTCCAGTTGTCCCTCAGCCTCCCCCTACTCCAACCTTTTCCTAAGGAAGGCAAGGAATCCAAAGATGGGTCAGTTCATTCTAAAGCATCAATTTGAGGTAGGTCCAATAACCTCATACCAATATTAGGGCTGGGTTAGGTGTTTCTCAGTAGGGAATGGGTTCCAAGGTGGCAGTTCATGCACAGGAACTTAGTCTGATCCTCCTCCACAAGCTTCCACATACTGCTCAGGCCATTTGGCAGTCCTCTATCTTTGGAGGGTTTAGTTCCTTTTCCTGATAATTCTCCAGTGGCTGTTTTTGGTTCAGTGAGCTCTCCAAAGCTCCAGCCAGCCATCTCTGTGATATTTCTCATCATAATTCCTATCCCTTTGCTCATATAAACTCTCCTCTCTTTACCTGGACACAGAGCTCGACCTGGTACTTATCTTCTGCCTCTATTCATTATTGGATGAAAGTTTTATAATGACACTTATAAAGGGTGGTCATTCATTTGATTATAGGGGAAGTCCTGTTTAGGTACCTCCTTGACTACTGGATGGAGTCCTAACCTGTGACATCCTGTGGGTTCTGGGATGTTTCCCTAGCACCTAGCCTCTTTCCAGCAACATAGTGGCTTCCGCTATCAAGATATACATCTCTTTTTTCTCCCTCTTTGTTTCTACTATCACTGAACTATCTATCACATGATTTGTTCCCACCTCTCTTGGTTGCTAGCCATTATGATCCCAATTGACTCAGAAGATCTCTATTTCTCCTTCCAAGGGGGATCCCTGGAAGTCTCTCTTAATTTCCTTCTGATCCCAAGCTGTTCAGGGGTTGTGGTTTGCACTTATGAGAGAATACATTCATGCCTATATTTCTGGGCCTGTGTTACCTCACTTTGGATGTTATTTTTCAGTTCCATCCCTTTACCTGCAAATTTTAGGATATCATTTTTTCTTACTGCTGAGTAGTACTCCATCGTGTAGATAGACCACAATTTGTTAATCCATTCTTCAGTTGAAGGGCATATAGGTTGTTTCTAGGTTCTTGATGTTACAAATAATGCTGCTGTGAACATAGTTGGGCTAATGTCCTTGGGGTGCAAATGTGCATATTTAGAATATATGCCCAATAGTCGAATTGCTGGGTCATTGGGTTCATTGATTTCCAGTTTTCTGAGGAACAGTCATATTGATTTCCAGAGTAGATGAACAAGTTTACACTCCCACCAACAATGGAGGAGTGTTCCCCATGCTTTTAATCCTCTCCATCATAAGCTGTCTTCTGTGTTTTTAGTCTTAGCTATTGTAGGGTGGTATCTTCAAATTGTTTTGACTTGCATTTCTCTGATGGCTAAAGATGTTGAACACTTTTTCAAGTGCCTTTCAGCCATTTGTAATTCTTCCGCTGAGAATTCCCTTTTTAGTTCTGAATCTCGTTTTTAAGTTGTTTCATTATTTATTTGCTTACATGTTTTTTATTATGAATAAAGTCATATTTTTATCCGTGTATATCCTTGTTGAAGCTCCCTTCCCCCTCCCTCCCCTTCCAGTCACTCTGTCTTCTCCACATCAATTTATCTCCTCCTCAGCAAAAACAGGAGGTCCCAAGGTCCCAATGTGACTTATTTCAGCATCCACTCCTGGCAGATCTGCTTTCCTCACCCCAGTATCAAGACTGGGTCAGGTGTTCCTCTGGAGGGAGTGGGATCCAAGTTGCTGATCCAAGGTGTTTTAGATCCCAAGCTGTTCAGTGATTGTGGTTTGCAGCTTCGACATGCTTTGCTTTTTCCTTTTTTGTTTAGAGTCCACTAATGAGTGAGTACATCCCCTGCTTATCTTGCTGGGTTTGAGATACCTCGCTTAGGAGGATATCCTCCAAATCCATCCATTTGCCTGCAAATTTTAAGATATCATTTTTCTTACTGCTGAGTAGTACTCCATTGTGTAGATGTACCACAATTTGTTAATCCATTCTTCAGTTGAGGGGCATCTAGGTTGTTTCCAGGTTCTTGCTATTACAAATAATGTTACTATGAACATAGTTGAGCTAATGCCTTTGGAGTGCGAATATGCATCTTTAGGTTATATGCCCAGTAGTGGTATTGCTGGATCCTTGGGGAGATTCTCAGTTTTATGAGAAACAACCATACTGCATTCAAGTGTGGCTGAACAAGCTTACACTCTCACCATCAATGGAGGAGTATTCTCCTTGCTCCACAACCTCTCCAGCATAGGCTGTCATCTGTGACTTTTATCTTGGCCAATCTGACAGGTGTAAGGTAGGCTATTAAGGGTTTTGAGCTCTAGTTTCTTGAGTTCTCTGAGATCAGTCCTCTGTCAGATGTAGGGTTAGTAAAGAGCTTTTCCCATTCTGTAGGCTGTCATTTTGTGCTATTGACTGTGTCCTTGGTTTTACAGAAACTTCCCAGTTTCAGGAAAACCCACTTACTGATTGTTGTTCTTAGTGTTTGTGCTCCTGGTGTTATATTTAGGAAATGGTCACCTGTGCCAAAGTGTTGGAGGATATTTCTTTTCTATCAAGTTCAGTATAGCTGAGTTTATGTTGAAGTCTTTGATCCACTTGGATTTGAGTTTTGTGCAGGGTGATAGTTTGGATCTATTTGCAATCTTTTACATACTAACATGCAGTTATGCCAACACATTTGTTGAAGATACTATCTTTTCTCCATTGAATATTTTTTACCTTTTTTTCAAAATTCAGGTTTTCATATGTGTGTGGGTTAATGTTGGGGTCTTCAATTCCATTCCATTGATTCACAAGTCTGTTTTTATGTCAATACCAGGCTGTTTTTATTACTGTATCTCTATAGTGTAGCTTGAAGTAGGGGATGGTGATGCTTCCTGAAGTTCTTTTATTGAACAAAATTGTTTTGGCAATCCTGAGTTTGCTATTGTTCCATATAAAGTTGAATTTTTTTTCAAGGTCTATTAAAATTGTGTTGGGATTTTGATTGTGATCACATTGTATCTGTAGATTGTTTTTGGTAAAATTGCCATTTCTACCAGATTGATCCTACCTATCCAGGAGCATGGGAGATTTTTCCATTTTCTGATAATATCTTCAATTTCTTTCTCCAGTGATTTAAAGTTTTTGTCAAACAGCTCTGCTACTTCTTTGGATGGAGTTATGCCAATATATTTAGTGCTATTTGCACCTATTTTAAAAGGTGATGCTTTCTTTTTATCCTTATTGGATCCTTATTGGATTGGATAACTAAAGTTTTTTTTTTTTTTTTAGTAAATCTTGTACCCTGCTACATACATTGCTGAAGGTGTTTATCAATTGTAGGAGTTCCCTAGTAGAATGATGGCCACCACTTATGTATATGGTCATATCATCTGCAAATAGAGATAGTTTGAATTCTTCCTTTCCAATTTGTTTCCCCTTAATCTTCTTTTGTTTTTTTATTGCTTTAGTCAAACCTTTGAGAACTACAAGGAGAGGACAGCCTTGTCTGTTCCTGACTTTAGTGGGATTGCTTTGACTTTCTTTTTATTTACTTTGATGTTGCTGTATATCACTTTTGTTATATTTAGATATTTTCCCTGTATTTCTAATCTCTCTAGGACTTTTATCATGAAGGAGTGTTGGATTTTGTCAAAGGCTTTTTTAGCATCTAATGAGATGATCATATGTGTTTTTCATTCAGTTTGCTTATATAATTAATGACATTCACATTTTTTTCATAGGTTGAACCATCCCTCATCTCTAGGATAAAGCCTGCTTGATTGTGGTAGATGATTTTTTGATATGTTGCTGGATTCAGTTTGCCAGAATTTTATTGAGTATTTTTGCATCAATGTTCATGAGGAAGATTAGTCTGTAATTCTCTTTCTTTGTTTTGTCTTTGAGTGGCTTGAGTATTAGGATAATTATGGCTTCAAAAAAAGTTCAGCTATATTACTTCAGTTTTTCCTGTATGGAACAGTTTGAGGAGTTTTGGTATTAGTTCTTCTTTGAATGTCTGGTAGAACTCTGCACTGAAATCATCTGGTCCTAGGCTTTTTTTTTATTTTTTAAGTAGGGAGACTTCTAATAACTTCAATTTCCTTTGGGTTTATAGATCTGTTTAGGTCATTTATCTGATCTTGATTTAATTTTGGTAAGTGGCAACTGTCCATAAAGCTATCCATTTCTTTTAGATTTTCCACTTCAGTGGGACATAGATTTTCAATGTGTGACCTGATAATTTTTTGGATTTCCTGGGTGTCTGTTGTTATGCCACCATTTTCATTTCTTATTCTGTTAATTTGGTTATTCTCTCTCTCTGCCTGTTGGCTAATTTTAATAAGGGTTTATCTATTTTGTTGACTTTCTCAAAGAACCAACTCTTAGATTCATTGATTCTTTGTATTGTTTTATTTGTTTAAATTGTATTGATTTTCACCCTAATTTTTTTTTATGTCCTGCCAATACTCCTTCTAGGTGAGTTTGCTTCTAATTGTTGTAAAGTTTTCAGCTTTGCTGTTAGGTCTCTTGTGTGAGATTTCTCTAGGATTTTCATATAAGCATCTAGTGCTATGAGTTTTCCTCCTAACATTGCTTTTATTGTGTAACCATAAGTTTGGGTATGTTGTGAATTCATTTTCATTGAATTCTAGGAACTCTTGATTTTGTTCTGAACTCTTTCCTTAACTCAGAGGTGATTCAATTGAGACATGTTCAGTTTCCATGAATTTTTGGGCTTTCTGTAATTTTTGTTGTTATTAAACTCTAACTTTAGACCATGGTGGTCTGATATAAGGAGTTATTTCCATTTTTTGGTATCTACTGATATTTGCCTTATGACCAAGGATGTGGTCAATTTTAGAGAAAGTTGCATGGAGTGCTGAGAAATATGTATCTTCTTTTGTATTTGGGTGGTAGGTTCTTTAAATATCTATTAAGTCCATTTGTTATATTGCTTATTTATCTGTTGAGTTTCTGTCTAGTAGGTCTATCCAAATGTAAACGTGGGTTATTAAAGTTCTTCACTATTAGTGTGTAGCAACTGATGTGAGGTTTAAGCTTTAGAGGTGTTTTTTAACATATATAGGTTCCCTTGTATTGGGTGTATTCATATTCAAGATTAACACTTCATTTTGGTGGACTTTTCCTGAGATAAATAAGTAATGTCTGTCCTGGTCTTTTTTGATTGACTTTTGTTTAAAGTCTATTTTGTTAGATATTAGGATTGCTACACCAGCTTGTTTCTGGACCATTTGATTGGAAAGTCTTTTCCCAACCCTTTACTCTGATCCTGTGCCTGATTTTGAATTTCAGGTATGTCTCTTGTATTCAGCTGAAAGATGGACTCTGTTGTTTTATCCATTGTGTTAGGGTGTGTCTTCTTATGCGTGAACTGAGTCCACTAATATTAAGGGATATTAATAAACAATGATTGTTATTTTCTGTTGTTTTTGGTGGCAATGTTTATGTTTTACTTTTGTGGAATTATCTATTGCTTGTGGTTTCATGGGTGTATCTAGTGTTCTTAGGTTGGAATTTTCCCTCTAGTGCTTTCTGTAGGGTCGAATTTATGGATACATATTGCTTAAGTCTGGTCTTGTTGTAAAATATCTTGTTTACTACATCTATTGTGATTGATAGTTTTGCTGGGTACAGTAGTCTGGGGTGGTAGCCGTGGTCTTTTAGTGTTTGTTTAACATCTAACCAGGACCTTCTTGCTTTCCGTGTTTCCTTTAAGTAATCTGACATTATTCTGATAGGCCTTCATAGGGAACCTGACCTTTTTCCTTTGCAGTTCTTAGTGTTTTTCCTTTGTTCTGTAGGTTTAGTGACTTGATTATTATGTGGTAAGCAGCCTTTTTTGTAGAGTCTAGTCTATTTGGTGTTCTGTATGCTTCTTGTATCTTTATAGGCATTTCCTTCTTTAGGTTGGAAAAGTTTTCTTCTATAATTTTGTTAAATATATTTTTTCAGCCTTTGGGCTGGTATTCTCCTCCTTCTTCAATTCTTATTTTTCTCAGGTTTGGTATTTTCATGGTGTCCCAGATTTCCTGGATATTTTGTGTTATGGCTTTTTTGGTTTTAATGTTTTCTTGGACTGATGTATCTATTTCTGGTATTATATAATCTTCTACTCCAGAGATTCTCTCTCTCATCTCTTGTATTCTGTTGGTTATGCTTGCATCTGTAGCTCTAGATTTTTTTCGTAGGTTGTCTATTTGTAACTTTGCCTCAGTTTGTGCCTTCTTTATTGCTTCTATTTCAATTTTTAATTTCTGGAATTTTTTTTCATGTTTCTTTTTTGGGGGGGGCTATTCTTTGTTTTCTCTCAATGATTTGTTTATTTCTCCCAATTTCTGTTTATATTTTCCTCTATTTCTTTAAGGTAATTTTTTTATATCTTTCTTTAAAGCTTCTATTATATTGATATAGTTGCTTTTAAGGTCATTTCCTGTTGTTTTTTCTTCATTGTTATGCTTAGGTCTTGATGTTGTACAACCACCAGCTTCTTCTGGTGGTTTCTTATTGTTCTTTTTATTGTTATATGTATTCTTGTACTGGTGTCTGCCCATTGCTTCCTCAGTTCACTCTTAGTCAGATCTTATTCAGCTCTTAGTCAGTTGTAGGCCTAGGGGCTGTGTTTCTCCAGTAATTGCAAAGGTTGCTCTTAGTCAGCTCTTAGTGTAGGCCAATGAGCTGTGTATCTCCAGTTGCTGCAGGGATCATTATTTGGCTCTTAGTTGGCACTTAGGTGTCTGTAGACCAGGGGACTACAGGGTCTCCAGTTGTCAGTATGTGATGACATGAAGCAGTTTGTGGTTTGGGTGGAGTTTAGCTTGTGGGCCGTCCCTCCAGCTTTGTTTTGCTGGGGATTACACATGGGGTACTCTCCCAGCTTCTTTGATTTGGGCAGATCTAGTGTGGTGGGCATGCTTAAGGCTGTGTTCCCAGGCTTGGCTTTGAAAACCATGGATGGTCTCTACTTTGCCTTAGGATCAGGGTGCCACTCACTTCTTAGTCAACTGTGGACCAGGAGGCTTTGGCATCTCCAATTGTCAGTGTGTGATGATACAGTTTGTAGTTTGGGCAGTGTTTGTCCCATGGGATGTCCCTCCAGCTATGTTTTGCTGGGGATTCCATCTTACAACTTTCAGAATGGCTAAAATAAAAAACAACGATGATAGTCTATGCTGGAGGGGATTAGAGCAACGGAAACATTTCTTCATTGATGGAGGGAGTGTAAACTTGTATAACAACTTTGGAAAGTGGTATGGTGATTCCTCTAAAAACTGGAAATTAATCTTCAAATGATTCAGCGATACCACTATTGGGCATATGCCAAAAGGATGCACATTCTTACCCCAAAGGTATTAGTTCAACTATGTTCATAGCAGCATTATTCATAACAGCAAGAACCTGAAAACATCCTAGATGCCCCTTGACTGAAGAATGGATTAACAATTTTGGGGTTTTTGCTTTGTTTTGTTTTTTGGTTGTTTTGCTTTATTATGAATAAAGTCAATTTTTTTTTTAATCAGTGTAGCCCCTTGTTCAATCTCCCTTCTGCCTTTATTGTGGTATATTTGCACAATGGAGTATTACTCAGCAGTTAAAAAAAAAGACATCCTAAAATTTGCAGGCAAGTCAATGATGGATTTAGAGAGTATCCCCTTGTGTGAGGTAACATAGGCCCAGAAAAATAGGCATGGGATTCACTCACTCATAAGTGGATTTTAGACAAAAAAAAAAAAAAAAAAAAAAAAAAAAAAAAAAAAAAAAAAAAAAAAAAAAAAAAAAAAAAAAAAAAAAAAAAAAAAAAAAAAAAAAACAAAACACACAAGATGCAACCACAACCCCTAAACAGTTTGAGATCAAAAGGAACTTAAGAAAGACATCCAGGGTTTCCCCTCTGGGAAGAGAAAATAGAGATCTCCTGAGTAAATTAGGATCAGAATGCATAGTGACCAAAGAGAGGTGGGAACAAATCATGGGAAGAGATGGTTGACTGGGAGGAGCAACAAAGAGGGAGAAAATAGTAATGGATATCTTGATAGAGGAAGCCACTGTGGGGCTGGAAAGAGGCTGGTTTCTAGGAAAACTTCCAATAACCCACAGGATTTCCCTGGCTAGGACTTCAACCAATAGTAGAGGGGGTGTCTAAACAGGACTTCCCCTATAATCAAATGAATGACCACCTAAAGTATCAGTTAGAACCTTCATCTAGCAATGAATATAGGCAGAAGTAGTAATTCATAGCTAAGCGCCAGGTCAGGCTCCTGGTCCAGTTAAAGAGAGAGAGAAGAGAGTGTATATAAACACAGGAATCCATCTCTGAGGAGGTATCTTACAGAGATGGCTGGCTGGATCTTGGGAGCTCACTGAATCAAAAAACAGCCACTGGGGAATCTTCAGGAAGAGGAACTAAATCCTCCAAGGGTAGATGACTGACAAATAGCATGGGCAGTATGTGGAACCTCATAGGGTAGAATCAGACTATGTTTCTGTGCATTAACTGGCATCTTAGAGCCCATTCCTTACAGAAGAACACCTAACCCTGGCCTAATATTGAGATGAGGGAATTGGACCTACCTCAAATGGATACACCAGTTGGAACTGACCCACACTGGGACTCCTTGCCCTTCTTGGGAAATGAATGAGGGGATGGGGCCAGGGAAGGCTGAATGAGGACTGGGAGGGATTGGGAGGATGGAAAGGAAGGTAAACAAGGGTATACATAGAAAAAATATTTTTAAATAAAAAATTTGTATTAAAAAATAAAAATAACACTGATGTCATAAAAAAGAATTTTCTGTCTCCCTCATGTCCTAATTAGTCAGTTTGTTATCTTTAAAATCAGTTGGCACAAAATCTCAGAATTTTAAGAGAAACAAATAAAATGATTCCTCATTTTGAATATTTTTTTATTTTTAACACAGAATTTTAAAAGACTGATGCATATTATATAAAATACAACATATTTAGCTTTGTTATAATTCAGTGTGATTAATACCAACTTAAATTTATAATTAAGTAGCACATGAGCTCAGTCTTGGACATCCCAGTACGTTTGGACTAACTGCCGGTTCCATAAAAAATTACCAGAAAGATCTTTTATTTATAGCCAAACTTTAGGGAAAAGTCTATTGACTAATTTCCAAAAGGCTGTAGTAACAGGATTTCCTCATTATAAATGTGATTATTAAAAGTGAGGCCATCCAAACATACATACTCTTACTTAGGACAATGAAAAGTGATTTTCTTTAATATCAATGGAAATATTACAAAGTAGAAGGGGTGCATAATTTTCACAGACAGCAAGGCTAATAAAATGTCTACACTCTTGTACATTTCTACTATATTTTATATAGATCATTTTATTGAAAAAATTCGGTCTTGTGAGACCCTAAACTTGACAGTTTTTATACATACATACATAAAAAGTTTTTTCATGTTTTTCCTCTCCTCTTCCCAGTCCTCCCTCAGTCTCTCCCACCCCATGCCTCCCAGGAAGAGCAAGGAATCCTAAGGTGAGTCACTTAGGTCTGGCGTATTCAGTTAAGGTAGATCTCAGTCCCTATCCCCACTCTCAATGCTGAGTCCCTCCTTCCACTGTCAAGCCTGAGTAAGGTGTGCCTCGGTAGGGAATGGGCTCCAAAAAGTCAGTTTACGCACCAGGAATATACTCTGGTCCTTTGGCAAGATGCTCCACAGACCATTCATGCCTTCAACTGTCATCTACACTCACACGGTTTAGTTCCTTTCCATGAAGTTTCCTCGGCTGTCATTTCAGAGTTAGTGAGCTCCCAATAGCTCAGGTCAGCCATCTCTGTGTGTCTCCTCCTCATGATCCCCATACCTTTGCTCATATAATCTCTCCTGCTTCTCTTCAGATGAACCGAGGGCTTATTTGTTTTATTATAGGGGAAGTCTTGCTTAAGTACCCTTTCCACTATTTCTTGGAGTCCTAACCAGGGATATCTTGTTGGTTCTTGGGTGTTTCCCTAACACCAGGTTTAACTCCACAATAGCTCCCTCTATCAAGATGCCTATTTCTTTGTTTTCCTTCTCTGTTGCTCCTCCCACTCAACCATCTCATTCTCTCATGATCTCTTCCTACCTCTCCTTGCTCCATATAATCCCAATTTACTCAGGAGACCTTCTCTACTTCTATTTCCTGGGAAGATCGATGGATGTCTCTCTTAAGTTCCTCCTGTTATCTAGAATACCAGGGGTTATTACCATATTTGTATCTATTTATACTTATTTTATAACTGAGTATGTGGTAAGTTTTGGAGAAAGTTCCATGGGGTGCTGAAAAGAAGGTCTATTCTTTGGTATTTAGGTAGAATGTTCTATATGTATTTGCTAAGTCAATTTGATTCATTATATTTGTTACCACTCTTATTTCTCTGTTAAGTTTCTGTCTAGAAGACCTATCCATTTGTGAGAGTGGGATATTGGAATATCCCACTATAAGTATGTACGGTTTGATGTAATGTTTAAACTTTAGTAATGTTTATTTTACATCTGTAGGTGTATTGGGATATAAATGTTCAGGATTGAAATTTCTTGATAGATTTTTTTCTGAGATGAATAAGTAATATTCTTCCTGATCTCTTTTGATTGAACTTAGCTTAAAATCCACTTTGTTAGGTATTAGGATATCTATACCAACTTGTTTCCTGAGTCCATTTGATTGGAAAGTCTTTTTCTAACTCTTTACTGTGAGGCAGTGTCTGTCTTTGAAGTTGAGGTGTGTTTCTTGAATGCATTAGAAGGATGGATCCTATTTTCATATCCATTGTATTAGCCTGTGTCTCTTTCTTTCTTTTCTTTCTTTCTTTCTTTTTCTTTTTTTTTTTTTTTTTTAGGTAAATTGAATCCATTGATAGTGAGGAAAAATAATAACCAGTAATTGTAGTTCCTGTTACTTTGGTGGTAGTGTGTGTGTGTGTGTGTGTGTGTTTGTGTGTGTGTGTGTGTGTGTGTGTGTGCATGCGCGCATTAGAGTGTTCCCTCTTTTGGGTTTGCTTCTGTGTGATTATCTTTTGGTTATGGCTTCCTGAGTGTGTCTAGTATTTTTAGGTTGGAGTTTTTCTTCTAGTACTTTCTGTAAGGCTGAATTTGTGGATAGGTATTTTTAAATCTAGTTTTGTCATAGGGTATCTTGTTTACTTTGTCTATGGTATTGAGAGTTTTGCTGGGTGTATTGGTCTGTGTTGGCATCCATGGTCTTTTAGTGTTATTCTAACATCTGTAAAGGACCTTCTAGCTTTCAGTCTGTATTGAGAAGTTGTATGTTATTCTGATGAGTCTGCCTTTATATGTTACTTCATCTTTTTCCTTTGCAGCTCTTAAATTTTTTTCTTTATTTTCTATGTTTAGTGTTTTGGGTTTTTTTATATTTATTATTTGGTGAGTTTTACATCATGCAGCACATGAAACTCAGTTATCAGTCCTCTCAGATTCATACCCACTCTTATGATCTCCCCATTTGCAAAAAAGCCCATTCATGCTGCTCATTTGCTTACTGAAACATAATTACACTCCCTGTGGCCTGACCCTTAAAGAAAAAAGTCCTTCCTAACCCACACCTCTGCCAGAGGCCATCAATGCAGAAGTGAGGCACTGTGTGAAGAGCAGACTTTTGGGGGGGATCTAGCCTATTTGATATTCTGTAAGTTTCTTGTATCTTCATGGGCATTTCCTTTTTTAGGTTGGGAAAATTTTCTATGATTTTTTTAATACATTTTCTGATCTGTTGAGCTGATAGTCTTCCTTTCTTATTCCTATTTTTTCTTAGATTTGGTTTATTTGTGGAATCTTAAATTTTCTGGATGTTTTGTGTTATATTATTTTTAACTTTAGAGTTTTCTTTGACTGATAAATCTATTTTCTCTATTGTATTTTCCCCATCTGAGATTCTTTCTTCAATATTTTTCATTCTGTTAGTTATACCTGCTTCTGTAGTACCTATTCATTTACCCTACTTTTTATTTCCAGCATCCCCTTAGTTTGTGTCTATTTTATTGCTTCTATTTTAGTTTTAAGTCTAGGCTGTTTCCATCACCTGTTTGAGTTTTTTTTTTTTTTTTGGTTCTCTAGTCTTTCATTAAGAGATTTATTGTTTTCTCTCAAATTTTTGCTTTTCTTTCCCTCTATTTCCTTAAGATTTTTTCATTTCTTCTTTTATTTTCTCTTTAAAGACTTCTATCATCTTTATAAAAATATTTTAAGGTCATTTTCCTCTGCTTCTTCTATATTGGAATGTTTATGTCTTACTGTTGTAGAACCACTAGGTCCTAGTGGTGCCATATTGTTTTTATGTTGTTGAATGTATTTTTACACTGGTGTTTACCATCTTTTCCTCTCATTGGCATAGAGTTGTCTGTGTTTCAGGGATTTTTATGGTCTACTACATGTTCTTGATGAAATTGGAGCTCTTGGAGAAATCAGAGGGAGTGGAGTCTGTGTCTTAGGAGGCTGTTCAGATCTGCAGCTGGAGCTCTTGTGAAGAAACTCTCTAGAGTCTGTGTCTGGATAAGCCACTCTTGTGATGAGTCTATACCCAAGGCTATGTCTCAAAAAGCATCTGCAGCTGGATTTCTTCTGCTGGGGCTTTTCAGAGGTTGTTTCAGGAAGTAGCTGATGTTGGGGGGCATGGGTAGTTTTGGGAAATTGTGGAGGCTATTGGGGTGGAGGGTCTGATGAGGGATATTGATAGTATTGCTTGCTTGCCTGTAGCTGCAGGTATGATGCCTTAGGGGGCATGGTTTGTGCCCTGTTGCCCAGACTTGGGGGCTGTCCTCACTTTCTGGCTTGAGAGGAGCGTAACTCATCTCTTCTGCTGGGGCTTTCCAGAGGAAGCAGCTGAGATTGGGGGAATGAGTGGGTTTGGGAAATGGATTGAAACTTATGGGGTAGAGAGTTTAATGAGGGGTGTTGATAGTCAGGCTTGTATGCAGGGGTCCTGCTTGCTTACTTACAGCTAGAACTGTGATGGGTTTGGGTGGCACATTTTGTACCCCATTTCCCAGACCTTGTGGCTTGGTAGGGTTTTTTAAAAACAACAACAAAAAGACTTCTAAAAATAGTAAGTGATCTCAAAGTCAAATTTTCCAGCTTTCTTGCTGTAATACTTAACTTGTTTCTTCTGTTCATAACAGAAGACCACTCTGCTGCCCCTCACTCATCCTATTCATGGTTATTTCTTTAGTTTTTGTACTTTAGTCCAAAAAACTCAAGTGAGCTGTAAGACACACTGGTTAATATTTGAGCATTTAGAGGTGGGGCTGGGATTGGGCCCAAAGCACAGAAACACAGTGAATATGTATTTACATCATTCCCCATTTACTATACACTGAAGGGCAATAGATTTTTCTTTCCTACACTTGTATTTTAGACTGATTCTATTTTTAATTTTAGCCTTTTAGGAGTAAATACCTAGAAAAGTGCAGATAAGATAAGAATGAGTATTGAGACAGTGAATATAATCAAGGCAATTTTATGCATGTGTGGAAATGTCACAATGAAGTTTCTTGGTTTTTTAATTAATATATCTCAAAAGAAAAAAAGATAAAAGCAATTAAGAAAACTACCAAAGAAAAATTTGGTCCATTTTAAAGGCCAATAAAATAACAAAGTTTTAAAAAATATTATTGAGAACAAAAAACAGAAAAGGAGTAAGTTGCTCATTGAAGTTGCTTATCATATCACAAAAGGCCACATCATAGATTGCAGCCTTGCAGGCAGTGCTAATTAGTGCAATTAATTAGCTTGTGGGCCCTGACCCTGGTGCCATTGTTGTATCTAAAAAGAAGCAATCACCATGTAGCTTGATCAGAAAAGGGTAGTAAAAGGCCAAAGAACTAAGACTATATTGCAAGACCTCAAGCTTGCATATGCGCACAAATTAAATTTGATTGATCCAATAATTTCAAATCATAAAATTCTAGGATGGCTCATGAAAGCCAAATCTCTCTTCACCTTTTATGCTCATACTTCTTTGGTCACTAAATCTAAGCAATTATTTTGTCTGAATATTTGGGTATGTGACACTGTAACAGAAAACAACAAGATGGTGCACCATCACTGTAGGGGAAACTGTTCCTCTATAAGAGTATGTGGCAGGGTAGCAGCATTTGCATCAAGGCTAATTTCACACTATTCTTCTTCCTAGGCCTAAGAATGTGTTCATCCTATGAGGTCTATTTGACGATGACTCAATTCCCAACCTTGGCATTTATGGTTCTTGTTTTCCTCTGAAATCCCAGAACTCATGCTGTCTGCACTGAATAAATGCCAATATTTTACTTAATTTTTAAGATTTATTTTAAATTTGTTTTAGAAGTGTGTATATTTGTGTGTGTTATGAGTGTAGGTGACTGTGGAAACCAGAGACCATAGATAAGCCCTGGAACTGGAATCACAATTGTGAGCTACCTGATATTCAGAAGTAAACACAGATCCTCTGTAAGAGCACTGCATTATCTTTAGCAACAAAGCCATCTTTCCACTCCTATTTTTTTTAATTACTTCTAATTTGCACTTTCCATTTTTTATGTATTCACATTTATGTTTATCTTAATTTTAATAAATGAACAGATAGTTTGCATTATGTACTTGATATACACCTCTTCCAACACCAAGTTTAGTATATGATACAGATAAGAGCTAATATAATAAATCAAGAAACAATATGATGTGTAAAGCTTTGGAATGTTCATCTTTTTCTCTCTGAGCCTTGTTCCCTTCATTTCTAAGCATGGTCTGAAGTAGGTACTTATCACAAACACCTCTCTCGTTACTCACTCATCTTCTGGGTTTTTCCACCACAGCTGTAACTTGTTTCTTGTTTTCTTCTAGGCATGCTACAGTGCCATGATATTCCTAGAGGGCTGGATCATTTTCTTTGTTACAAAAGCTGGACATGTGAAGTATTTAGCCACCTATAAGGGAATGTCTTAATCACTAGGAGCTTGTGGGTAAGCACAACTTCCTGTTATGTTTTGGAAAAAGTAGCTTCAAGGTTCAATATACATTCTTCCCCAGTAGGATGCAGTCATCAAGTCCTATAATTGAAAGTGTATAAACTTAGGCATATCTGTTCTCTGGGGCATGTTTTTATCCCTGATATTCTCATTTCTCTTTCTTGAATCATTTCTCCAAATTAATTATGTGCATCAAATCCTTGTCTTAGACTATAATTTTTTAGTATAAAGGCAGACTTATAAAGTATGTGTCAAGTTTTCACAAAGATTATATTAAAATACTGACAAATATGAAACATTATTTTTACTACTTAGCATTGTTATATATTTTAAATTATTGATAGGTTAGTTTTTTGTCAACTTCATTCAAACTAGAGTCATTTGGGAAGAAAGATTATCAGCTAAAGAGTGGTCTCCATCAGCATGGCATATAGGCAACTCTAGCAGGCATTCTCTTTATTAATGACTAGTGTGAGACTGCCCATTGTAGCCATACTTTCTTGTTGGACCACCAGCTCAATACGGAAACAAAGACTTTTTGTTAATTAAGAAAGCTTGACCATTAGTTTAGACCTTTCCCACTAGCTCTTATAACTTAAATTAACCTGCTTTTATTAATCTACATTCTGCCACTTGGCTCAGTTACTTCTGTTCTGTGCCATACGTTTGAACTCTTCAGTGTATCCCTGGCATTTCTCAGGCTTACCTTTTACCCATAGATTCCCCATTCTTTTCTTCTCTCTCCCCTGAAATTCTGCCTAATGTCTCCTGCCTAGCTATTGGTCATTCAGCTCTTTATTACACCAATCATGGCAATACATCTTCACACACTGTGCAAACATTCCACAATATTCCATATTACAATTGGCAGTGCTTGCCTTTGGCAGGTGGTCGTGGGTTGTATGAGAAAACAAACTAAGGAGTCTATGAAAGGAAGCCAGCAAGAAACATTCTGTGAGAGCCTCTGTTTCAGTCCCTGTCTCCAAATTCCTACCAAAAATTTCTCCTCCATCTTCTTTCAGTGATGGAATGGAATCTGAAGGTTGTAAGATAAAATAGACCCTTTCCTCCTCAAGTTGCTTTGGATCTCCATGTTTATCACCGCAACACAAAGAAAACCAGGTCACTAGACTAAGAGTATCTGCTTATCATCTTGCCAGTTGATCTGACAAGATTATATTCTTGTAACTAATCACTGAAAGTGTGTAGTCAGTTGTGAAGAACTGATTTCTGACAAAGGGTCTTTGGCTGGCTTTTAGCATATCATTAATATATTTGGATTAAATTCCAGGTAAAGATTGAAAATTATTTTTACTTTGAACCATGGTCTGAGATATTATGTCTTATCTCAGATTTTTGACAATTGAATCAATATGGTCAGGTGCAAATACATGCATTAATTCATTCAAAAATATTTTAAAATAATTTCTAAATCTCCAACACTAGAACTTATTTTTTAAAATGATAGCAGTTGTGCTGGCCCTAGGCCATTGTTGTGAAAATTCAGCGTTGTTAGGTTACTTCACAAATAACTTATGAGTTACTTGCATAATAAATTTGTACTGGAGACACAGGGCTGAAAATAAATTGTTTTATTCAAAATGATTAGAGACTTTTTTCTATTTTTTTTCAGAAGTAATATCATTCAAAACTCTCAACTACTGAATAACTTTCCTTCTGGGTCACTCCTCTGCATTGGACAATCCCTCACTTTCATGTGTTTCTAAAATGCTCTTGTGTGATCCTCCAGAAGTTTTGCTTCCATCTGCACTGTGGATCTCTGAGTCCTATACAGTTATCCACTAGGAATCTCCCCCAACATGTTTAGTGATACACTCTCTTTTTCAGTTTCTATGTACTCCTGTTTCTTTATTGACTCTAAGTTTTGTGAGGTTTATATTCCATAGTAGTTTCTTTATAAAGAGTTAATAGAGACTGTTTTATATTTTTCAGTATATATAAATATGTATTTATTTTATCCAAATAACTCAGTAGTAATATGGCTACATAAACACTTGATACTAATGATCTTTTCTTCAGAAGTATTTAAGAATACTGACCCATTACTTCTATTGATGTAGTGTTCCTTTTATGAAATCTTGTGTTATTGAGACCTTTTTTTGGTAATACTGATTTAAATTTAGGGCTATGTACATGCTAGGCAAGAACTGTATCACAAAACTATATTCTACGTCGATGATTCTTGATTTTATTCATGAAACTCATTTTTTTATATTGAAGTCTGTGAGAGATTCTATTTTCCTTGAGAATGACATTTTGTGACTATGTGACCTGGTCTGGTCTATCTCAATGTATGTCTGGGTGCATAGAAGTTGCTTTCATAAGGCAGCATTCAGCAGGAATACTTTTGCAGGAGCTGTTTGTGAGTCACCCCCTTTGTTTTTTCTGTCATTTTGCTTTTGTTTTTTTTCACATTCCTTCTTTATTCTTAAAATTATTTTTCTCTGTCTTTCTTCTTACATGTTTTTCTTCCATTTCTTTCAGATTTGTGGACAGTATGGATTAGTCAACTAACTTTCCTAGGTGCCTGCTTTCACTTTCTCTTTCTCAAACTCAGGACGATATGCTTTCTAGTTACAACATCTCCAACTTTCCTTTTTGTTATTTGAATTGTTATTTGAACATCTAGAGGTTTCATTCAAATTTCTGGTGATCATTAAGTCCATTTGGACTCAAAGAAGCTACTAATTTCTTGATAAAAACTGCAATGGGTGGACCAGAGTATGGAATTATCAGCATTGTTCTATGTTGATTAGACAGAGACACGACTTGTTGCTGTCAGACTCTTAGTTGTCTGCATTTGTGGGTGTTTACTCCTGGGCTAATCAGTTTTCTACCTACCAGGAGATCCTGAGACATTTTGTCTACCATTTAATCACCAGCCACCAGAGTTTTGGATCCCAAAGAGGGCAAGTTGAACTTCTCCTGAACTTAATATTCTTAAAGGCTTAGTTAATCCTTATCACTTTCAGGTGTTAAATCTCATTTTTCTTCTGCATTGATGCATAATTTCTTGTTAGTGTGTATTTGTTCATGTGTAACCTTCTGGAATATCAGCTTTCTCTGGTGCTTGTTATGTCAGTTCTGTTCATTCATCTACCATTAGGACAGAGGAGTTGGAAGTGGTGTAAAAGCATTGGATTCAGTGCTGAGAGTTTAATTACCCCACCCGTATAAAATAAAAACATTGTTCCTACCTTTAGAAAAACTACTTTATACAAAATAGAAAAACAAATTAAGTAAACAAATCAATCTATTTGTTTTTTAATGCTATGAGAACTACAAACTGCTAAGGTAATCAATGGGAAAAGACACTAAAATAAAGGATCAGGAAATGTGAGTTTAGACAATGACAGTTATAAAGTGCAGGAAAGAGGGCTCATTAGGTCGAAGAAACAGTGATCTTCCTTGGAAAAGAACTAGGCATTTAAAAAAAAAACTCTCTTACAGCACATGGAAAAGTGCTTAACATCTTTAGCTATCAGAGAAATGCAAATCAAAACAACTTTGAGATACTACCTTACACCTATCAGAATGGCTAAGATTAAAAACACAGATGATAGATTATGCTGGAGAGGATGTAGAACAAGGGGAACACTTCTCCATTGTTGGTGGGAGTGTAAGCTTGTTCATCCACTCTGGAATGTAGTATGGTGGTTCCTCAGAAAACTGGAAATCAATTTCCCCAAGGATCCAGCAATACCACTATTGAGCATATACCCTAAAGGTGCACATTTGCACCCCAAAATCATTAGCTCAACTGTGTTCATAGCAGCATTATTTGTTATAGGAAGAACCTGAAAACAACCTAGATGCCCCTCCACTGAGTAATCGATTAACAAACTGTGGTACATCTACACAATGGAGTACTATTCAGAAGTAAGAAAAAAGTGATAACCTAAAATTTTCAGGCAAATAGATGGATTTGGACAACATTCTCCTGAGCATGGTATCACAAACCCAGAAAGATAAACAGCAGATGTACTCACTCATTAGTGGACTCTAAACAAAAAAGCAAAAAGCAAAGCATGTCCAAGTTGTAAACTACAACCACTGAACAGCCTGGGATCTGAAGCACCTTGGACTGGCACCTTGGAGCCCATTCTTTCCAGAGGAACACCTAACCCAGTCTTGATATTAGGATGAGGAAATCAAACTTGCCTGGCATGGATGTTGAACTAATTCACCTTGGGACCTCTTGCCCTTTCTGTGGAGGGGATGGAGAGTGGATAGAAGAGTGACTGACCAAGAGGTGTTGGGAGGGGGAAGGGGGTTTGAACAAGGGGATACAAGGATAAAAAAATGAAACTTTATTCTATAAAAATAAAAAGAACTCTCTTACAGCAGGTGCAATTGGAACAGAGATAGAATGTCAGCATAGCATTGAATGAGCTGTGCTAATACAGGATGCCATCATCACCTGGAACACCTTGAAACAGATACCTGTAGACCAGGGATTATAGGTTTGAGGGGTCCAAGAAAAATTGCAGCTGATCTTGGTAGCTGTGTTTCCTATTGGTCAGAAGAACTGTTTGTGGTTAAACATCTTTGAAGCTGCAGTTAGTTTTGTTCATAAAGTACCAGCACACTTTTCAAGTTTCCACACTTATGTAAAGGATCCATCTTCCCAGAGACCTTGACTTTAGTATAAAATCACTAATGTCATGGCTTCAATGCCACCAACTTCATCCCTAATTTGTGGACTTTTAAAGAAGATTATGGAAAGAAATACTATAAAAGAGAGATTGGGTCTACAATCATTTGGGAGGGGAAAGGGGTCACTTTACACAAAAAGACCAACAGCTTATTAATATTCACACAAGCTTCTTTAAAACCCACAGTGTAGAGCCCACTGAGCTATTCTCTACCTTGGGGTGGTCTACTCTAATCTCTCTTTGCAATGGATCCTTTGCCTTGCTAAATAAGCTCCTGCTTAAAGTGTCTATCTCTCAGTTGATTCTTCCCTTGGAGAAGACAAGAGCTGAGAGACAGCACTTTCCCCCTTTTCTAGCAGAACCAATAGCAGTGAATAAATATCAAAGTGATGTGAGGTCCAATAAATAACATTTGCAGGTGTGATTTTAGGGAATAGGCAGTGATTTGATTTTCAAGTTAAGAGTAATAATTCTCTTCTTAGCAGGTGCATGTGACTATTTTAAAAGAATCACCATTGACTTTGGTTACAAAACCAAGTTTCAATGTGGTCATTGTCTACATTCTTGTTTTAATTAATGAACATACCAATTTGAGCAGGGAGATCAAGTAATTTATTAATAACCAGATAGCCAGGAAGAAGGAAGTACAGTACTATGGCACATTCCTCCTACAAAAAGCGGATAATGAAACATTTAATTAAAAAGCACACCATTGCATTTTAAGAGCTGTGTGATTTCTGGACAGACTGATATGCTCAGATTGACCCTGAGATAATTTCTTTTTGGGAGGAAACTATAATTGATGCAAGCCTATATCTCATTATTATTATCATCATCATCATCATCACTGCTACTATTCTTTGCAGTAAATTCTTCAGAGGCTTCATGGCATTAGAGTTCACTGGAATTCCCAATATATGTTACAAAACTCACCGGGCACTATAGGTTTTTTCACCAACTCGAGAGTGTCTGTGAATCTCAGCGTTGAGTGGTTTTTAGTGTTAAAAAGCAGTCAATGTTGTCTAAAACAAGTTAAAAATTATTCTAAAATTGTGTTCAACAATCATCAGAGTGAGATATTTTCTTCTTTATATGTAAAACCCACAAGAAATTGGCTTTACTAAATAAGAGGGAGAAGGCTTTAAGTGGTGTGGCCTGACAGTAATTTGTATTAGAGTCTGGAGGAGCACATTTGCAATGTCTTGTGGTAGTACATTTATCTCTTGCTGACAGAAGGAATAATTGCTTTAGAGAGCATATCAGTGGCTGTTTAAAATTTTAACTCTTTATTTTCACAGACTGAAGGCTACAAAGTACAAAGGGGGAAAACACAGGGATTATAATACAGAAATGACAGTTATAAAATATACATTATATATTTTAAAGGAGTAATAAACAGGTTAGAAGGGTAAAATTCCTTTTCACATGCATGTTTATGTTATTCATTTGTGGGTACTGTCCTAATGGCTATTACCTTCTGTCTGGTTTGAAATGGTCTTTGTAACCTACATGCACCTATTTGAATTTGTTTTGGTCAGGATGAACAGTCAGGCTAGTAGCTAATTAGGTATTGATGACAGCTTTCATGAATTCTTGACTACTAACCCCTTCTTATCTACATTTTAGTATGAAGTTTAACTTTAGCTCCCTCATTTATTCTGAATAAACTGTTCTCTATTTACTTCACACCTGTTTCCAGTGACTTGTCTGAGGTCTGAATGGGTGACATTTTCTTTAATCACAGTGATGGGGGAGGGGTTTGAGTGTTTGAGCATAAGAGTAGAGAGTCTCATGTTATTGTTTTTGTTTAAACTGGTCATTTCTGACCACAGAAGGTAAAATAATAATTATACTGAAACATCAGCTGTAAAATGTCCTATTCAAACCAGTTTTCATGATTATATTTTCTTAAGGCAGCCGAAATAAGAGTACAGGTAGGATACCAGCAGAATTAGATTTTATGTAGTATGCTTACTTCCTAAATATATCTTTGGTAGGCAAAGACTGAACCAGCAAAACATATTTTAATTTCTTATATTATAACACTGTGATAACCTAAAATTAATCATAAGTACAACTTTTTTGTCTTATAAATAAGGACAGCTTTATATCTATAGTACATATTAGTTTGCTGAATTTCTTGATCTCTTTGAGCAGGTTCTTAACTCTATCAGTTCTGTTTAATATAGAAGCATCCACCTTTGACAAACTGACTTTCTAAGGGGAAGAAGACATGCAACGAAGAGTAAACTGTCCAACTACAAATGTGTCTTTGTCAAAGGATATTCAGTTTGTAGTTGGCACATAGTAGGCATTCAATAAGTATTTGATGAGTGAATAAATAAATGAATTCAGAATTCTAGGTTTTCCCCCTCTGCAGAAACTGTTGCCAGCTCATATTTTCATCTGATTCATGCTGTGTCTTCAATTTATCGAGGTCACTTTGAATTCTGATCTTTGATGCTGAGGTGTTGGCAGCCCTTTCTAACTTAGTGACATCTGAAAAATACCACCTGTATGAAAAGTGTGACTGAGTTAAGCGAGAAGTGTCATGTTGGACATTTTCTTAAACTAGAACACAGCTGGAAATTGTTACACAACCAAAAGCATTCTCCCTTTCAGTCTTATTAGCCACATTTGACTGATTTCCCTCTTATCGTCCATTATCAGTCACTGCATCTTCACTAAATAGAAAGGGAGGTGTTTGATGAAGCCTCATGAGAAGTAAGTGACAGAAAAACGTATAACTGAGGGTATTGTGGAAATGTAGAATAATTGTAAATTATACTGCAGTGATTTCCTATTGTATATGCCTCAACAGAGAAGTCTTGACACATAATGTAGAGAAACAATCTGCCACCAATAGTCCCAGAGGGCAGACATAAAATCTCAAATACATTTGTGTGTCCTCTTTCAAAATATTTGGTAAGGATATCTCTTATTGCTGAGAGCTTAATTCTGCTGAAGTCCTATAACAAATTCATTGGTTTTTTTGCTACCAAGAAAGCTTCTATTTAAAAAAAATGAAAGAATAATAATGACTTGTTATTTAAATTCAAAATAAGTAGTCTCTTAAAATGTACAGAAAAAAAATTATTAGTGTTCTAAATACAAAGATGACTTGGAGAAGATAAGCAATCTGTGATATGTAGGCAGCAGAGATAACTATCCAGGTAATTGAAAATAAAATTTATTTCTGCTTTTTATTCCTGGAAAATTGGGTAAAAGTTGCCCCTGTTGAGTTCATTTTGTATATTATTGTCACCATAAATCATTGCCGAAAGATTAGTGAATTGTATCCATATTTTGTTTTTATTCAGAAACTTAAGGCTTTGTTACCCTCCTAGTATAAAGAATGTGAAACACTAAGCATCAAATAATTACAATTAGTTTTGTACTACATGATTCTTTTTCTTTAAGACATGACAACTGAGATAAAAGACAGGTATTTATATTGGATATGTTTATAAGAAAACTTTTGTTTACATAACAAAAGAAAAATAATCCTTTTAATGAGAAAAGCCCTTGTTATAGGCCACATTCAAAGTTTAAGCAGCATGATATGTTTGAGTAGTACAGAGTTGCATTTGCGGCAACTATATCCCTAAATGGCAGTGTCCATTTGTATGAGGAGGTATAGTGAAAGTGTACATTCCCAATGTTGATGATGATCTACATGTCAGATACTGCATCTCAACAATGCTGCATGCAAATTACTTACAGCTTCATGCTATGGAGGAACACCAGTCACAGAATAATTGCCAGCATTCTTCCTGGCACTCTATATATTGAAAGAAAATAATACCTATTTAGATTGGCAGTTTCTATAAGTTAACAGATAAAGACGTTATGTTTTACACATTCTTCATACTAATTTTCTAAGAATTATGAATGTTCATTTTGGGTTATATATTTCATATAAAATGGAGTTTAACAAGTCTTCTAAATTTAATCTTTTCTATGTTTTCAACACTCAGGTGATTTTATGGTAGAGTATTTAAAATAAAAAATTCTGTTGTAAATTATTTGAAAGTCTTAAAATGTCATGAATAAATAGATGATGAAAATACGTGTGCAAAATTACTCTCCATTTTTGCAGGACTATATGAAGCATAAATGTTTAGGCTAAAATTTTAATTCACCTACAAGTGTTTGCTGTTTTGAGCTTTTCTTTTAATTTCTAAAAAGAACAATGTGTGTGGATGTAAGCAAGAATAATGGAAGGGATAATTGTTTCAAATGACAAGACCTTAAAATTGTTACAGAATAAAAATTCAGCAACCAGATTTTTTAGTCTATGAAGCGAGAAAAAGGTACTAATAGGTGAATTAGAAACATAGACAATTTCCATTATGGCATCGTGAGCTTTCTTCATTCCATTTAAATTTTCCCTCATTTCAAAATGTAATGATATATACTCCTCCTACTTCAGCTGTGCAGGCAGAAGTGAAGCAACTGCTTTCTCTCATACACAAAATGATTTGTAAATGCATTCTGTGAATGCAACACATTAAATGTCATTTGCATATGGTGCGTTAACATATGTGAAAAATGATTCACATAGTACATTAGAAAGGGAATAAACAGAAACAATTCTAAAATGCCTTCTATATTTATAACAATTTTAAATATAACAGAGCAATGTATTTCAGGTGCATTGCACTTAATTCAGCTGCAATGTTTTCTTTGGAATGTTTATTTATTAATTTTTTTAAATGTTCCCTTTTGAATTCAATGTGAAGCTGCCAAGATTTTCAGAGCTGACCAGGAGGTGGAGAGCTCATGCAAATGAGCACATCTCTGCTGGCAGCCCACAATGACTAATTCAAAGGACACTGTAACCCAGAAGATGAAAGGAGCTGAATGTTTCTTGCCAGTGATTCCTCCAATGTTCCTCACTAGGTGGGAGGTTGCCTCCCAAATATTACATTGCATCCAAAACCTACTAGCTATATTTTCATAGGAAAAAGGGCTTGCCTATTCATTTTGCAAAAGGAAAATCCCTGTACATTAAAACCTTCATAGCTTTAAATTTCTATGTACATTGTTCTTCACCTCTTTTATATAACACTCACTTACAGGTGTTTCTGTTCACATCCTTACTCCTAGGCTGCCTAAATTATATATGATTAAGTATCAGTATTTAATAATATATTGATTTTGAATGCAGTGTTGAAAAATATACAATGTGTCTAAGCCTCAAAATTTTATTAGATTTCTACTGTGAACTGGCATATGATGTAATTTTTAAGAATAGTATAATGGGGGTATGTTGAATTGGCAAGATGTAAGTCCAGCAATATATTTTAACATCGTCATTTTACCTCAGATTCTGGTTTTATATACACTTCTGCCTTTGGTAATTTACATAAACATGCATAGCCTATGAATAATGCATTAACCTTATTTTCAATGCAGAGCTTTCAACTCTCACAGTGCACTAGTAAGTACACACACCGATTTGATTGGCTCTGCCCTGTTTTCATTACTCACAATTTCTTGGAACACAGAAGAGGTGGAAAAGGGTGACAAGAATGGACAGTATTCTTTCTTATGTATGTTTGTGAAAAATATTTGTTTTCTTCTTTAGGCAATTGGTGTTGCAAGGGTTTGTCTATAATTATTGCTTCTGGTTGTTATTCTTTTTCCTAAGGAAGAATACAGTTTAAAAAATGTCTGAAGCTACAGAAGAATAATCACAATCAGATTATTTATTTTTAAAGCATGCTGCAGAAATCATTTTCTATTTGCATAAACCTGAGCATACAGATACAACCATTGGATTTTTTTGATCATTCAATTATATTTGAAACTATTGGTAATGCTAAAATACTGATTATATATGTTGGCATCCAGGAAATATAAGAGCTTTAGCATTTTTAACTGTATTGACTTGAGCAAAATTGAGCAGTGATTAACGCACATGTGTGATGACTTCCTTATATATAAGACATTGACTACTGTTTACATGTAGGTTTAGCAATAAGAATGTATGAAATAACTCATTCAGCAATGTATAAAAAGGTTAAATATTTTTATTAAATGGAAATACATTAAATACAAAGAAATGTAATGGCATGTAAATAGAATGTTGATAAGATGTTATTTTGTATGCTTACTAATTAACTTGTTATTTAACACTTTGAATATTATTGTTTGGAGAACAACACTTTGCTTTCCATTAGCAGAAAATTTCCCTTTAAATTTACTTTTCTGCTTTCTCTGATTTTTCATTTTTTTAATGTATTACTACAGTTGTTCCTTTTTCTCTTCTCTTCCTGTATTGTGTAATGTTTCTTTCTACTCACCATTTTAACATATTAGTGGACTTTATTTTTAAAAAGTATGCATGAGATTATCTTCTCTATCAATCCTTTCTTCTAGCTTATTTATCTTAACACCTAATTTAGTTCTCATTGAAACTTTATTTGCTACAATAAATGGTTATTTATTTTAAAATGAAAAAGGAGGAGTTTGTGTTACTAGAGATACTTTGTATCAGGGAGGGCTGCATTCTTCCTCAAGTTGGTGGGCACCAGAAAGACACATTTGACAATTAATGACTAAAAAAGTCTTTGAGGTTATTTTGTCACCATTTTTTTTGCAGAATTTTAAAGTAGTGAACATTCATTGACAGAAAGATTTACACAGTAGCAAAAGTAATATCAAGCTGAAAACACAGACTAATACCTTTCGATGAAAATTTAAAGGAACTAGAAACAAACTCAAAGTTCTGTACTATGCGTAGAAGAAGACAAGTCAATTTGCTTCAGCATTCAGTCTGAGAAGAAGAATTATTCATGACAAACCTTGTTTTAGAGAAAAGACTTAGGAAGTGAAAAGGGTCTAAAGAGAGCTAGGGAACTAAGCTGTTGTCCTTAATGAGAGATATTCTGTGCATGCTTAAAATTAGAGCTTTTATATTTATATTTATTTATTATATTATATAAATATATTATATTTATATTTAGGTGACATGGAAGTAAACAATATATATTAAATATTCCATCTTTTATTCTGTATTTTTGATGTTCTTTGATTTTATTAAGTGAATGCACATGTGTAACTTGAAGTCCTTTTCAAAAACTAAGCAAAAACAAAACAAAACCACATTCAGACTACACTTGTTAGTCTCATCAGAACACAGCCTTCCCTTATGATGTCTAGACGCTAAAACTATGAAATTTTGAGTAAAATGCTCACATCCACAATGAACTTTAAGAAAGAAGGATTCTATAAATTGCGTGTATGTTCTGTACCTTTGATTCTCCAAGTTTGCCTACAATGAGCAGTGGCATATGCTGTAATAGATAGCTACAAAAATCTTCAACACAGTCCAAACTTGGGATTTCATGAAAAGAACAAAAATTAGATGAAAATGATCAAATATGTTTTATAAAATAACACGGTGTAGTGTAAGATACACTAAACAAAGACATCCAATTTTAAGTATGTTCTACACAATTATATTCCATTATATTATGTAATAGAATAAAAATGCAAACCATAAATATTACCTTTAAACCTTTTTCTGTTCTCAATTTCAATCCTGGTCCTATTATATCTGCTCTTCATACCCCTAAGCATATGCCATTTTTCAATTACTACATTTATACATTGTTTATCCTTTTTTGAATTTATTTACTTTGAATATCACAGACTCACATGGCTGAATATATTTTATATATTATTTTATATATTTATCTATATTTATTAGTGGTTCAGCTACTACTTATCATACATGCACAGAAAAAATTACAGGATTGAATCAGTTCTTTATTCAGCCTATTTATTGCAACTGGAAGATAAGTGTTATCCAATGAGCACACCAGAACCCACTGCCTGTCAGCCCCAAATTGGATCAGTCCAGATGCATTGGTTTTAAGTTTATCTGTATCAGCAATAAAGCTTAAGAGTCTTTATTTTTTATTCTTGTTTTCCAAGTTTATGACCTTGGTGAGTTTTCTTGTGTTAGTTCATCTCTTCCTATTTCTCACATATAATGTTCCAGCAGTCTCCCATCACTGCTCCTTTACCCTGGAGATTCCTATAAACTTCCATGAATGTTATGTCTGTTTCGTTTCCAGTAACTTCTGTCAGTCTGTCTACTCTGTGTTTACCTACTCAGAGTGTCAAGTCCTTTACATGCAAATCACGATGATGCTCTTAAAACTCAAATACAATTCTGCCTTCCAGAGACTTTACATATGTTCCAAAAGTAATCCTAGAATTATTATCTAGGTCCACAAAAGCCTTAATATGCTAAATGATATCTCTTTGTTTCAATTACCTATGTGAACTCAACTTTTGCTTTTTTCTAGCTTATGCTTCACTGGTCTTATTCCTCAGGTATGCCAGGTGAAGCTAAGTCTATGGGAATCTTCATTCTCTGTTCTAAGTACTTTTCTCAAGATATGATAGTAGCTTACCCTCTCATTTTATGATGTGTTCTACCAGAACTATTGAGAAAAAAAAACCTCACTATTTGATTTCTAGTTGAATTTTTTTCTGCAGCCCCACAAATGCATTTTAGTCATATATCTTTCTTTGGTGTCTTGCATGCAAAACCTTTTTTTCCTGTTACTTAATTTTATTTAATACGTTCTTTCTCATTACTCTTTTCTTCAGGAGAATATAAACTGTTAAAACAGGGATTTCTGAGTATTTTGTTTCATACTGTGTCCCCAGAAACCATCACAGTACCTGCAATATAGTACAATCCTCTTTAAATTGTTGAATGAATGAAAGTATCATGAGCCCAAGTTACAGAACATTCATTAAAAACATCCTAGATATTAGAACCATAAAGAAGAGGATGTTGGATTTCTTAAGTCTCAGAGATACTTATACAAAAGGAACTGGAATCAAATGAAGATTATATTGACTTTTATTCTTTAGTAATTGGTGTGTGTGTCTGTGTGCATGTGTGTGATACAGAATAAAAATATTATGCATTAGCAATGGCTAGAAATAATGAATAGATAAGAACATTGCTCATTTTATTAGAAAAATGTAATTTCATTTTGTTTCTAGTCAAGTCCTGTTCTATATCTCTCTAGTTCCTATTTACCTTTGTTTTTATTTCTTACTTGTATTTCTCTTTTGATTCATTAATAATTTTATTGAAATATATTTATGTTCTTATAAAATTGGTTCTTGTATATTTATTTAACCATTGACTTCTGATGTTCTCAGTTTAAAGATTTTAGTCATATCTGTAACCTTGGAGTTAGCTAAAATAGGCTTATCATTGAGATAAAAGAACTAAGTAAACAGAGACTCAAAAATTTAAAGGTATTTTTATTTTGATGCATTTCTTAACTCTCAAGAAATTTTTACCCATAGAAAGATGGTGGGAGTCTCCATTGAATGAAACCCAAAGTGTGTAAATTAATAGTCTGTGCAGCCTCATTGCTACAAATATTTTGTTCATAAGTTATACATGTCTATTTTTTCTTGAAAGTTGCTGACATATTTGACTCAGTAAAATCTTGTAGAAATGAGTGCTATAGATTTATTAAGTACTCCATAGAAATGCATTTCCTTTGAATGTTAAATTAGTTGCACTTTAATATCATTGAACATGCCCTTGCTCTTGTTTCCATTTGTGGTCTTGTTCCAGTGGGATTTATAGAGCTCAGATTTACTTAAATTATGCTGATATATTTGATCTTTCAGCATATGCATGGAAAACTGAGTGGCTATCCATATCCATAAATGAAATATGAGGAAAAGGCACACTGATAAATTCTTCACTAAATCAGGCTTAATTAGATATCAAAAAGGATAAAGCCTGGTAAACTTTTCACTATAAGTATTAAGATTAGAGGTTAAAAAGGCATGGATATGCCAATGTATATTATTACTTACTTATTTATTTATCTTGTTTTGTTATTAGTTTTTACTTTTTTTCTTTCTTTTTTCTTTTTTTTTAAAATCATCATTATTATGAACAAAGAAGTCACACTTTCTAACCTTGTATATCCTTATTCAAGTTCCATACCCCCTCCCACCACATCAGGACATTCTTTCTTCTCCACAAATCCCCATCCCAACCCTGGGCAGGCTGCAGGCAGTCCCATGGTCCCACTGCCCCAATATTGCTTAGTTCAGTCTCCACTCCTGGCAGATCGAGTTTTCTCCTCCCTCCCTCAAGAGTGAGTTGGGTGCTCCTCTAGGGGGAGTGGGATCCAAGATGTCAGTCCAGGGTGTTTCTGATCCCAAGCTGTTCAGTGGTTGTGGTTTGCAGCTTGGGCATGCCTTGTTTTTTTCTTGTTTGTTTGTTAGTTTGTTTAGAGTCCACTGATGAGTGAGTACATCCCCTGCTTATCTTTCTGAGTTTGTGATACCTCACTCAGTAGGATATTCTCCAAATCCATCCATTTGCCTGCGAATTTGAGGATATCATTTTTCCTTACTGCTGAGTAGTACTCCATTGTGTAGAAGTACTACAGTTTGTTAATCCATTCTTCAGTTGAGGGACATCTAGGTTGTTTCCAGGTTCTTGCTAATACAAATAATGCTGCTATGAACATAGTTGAGCTAATACCTTTGGAGTGTAACTGTTCTTCTTTAGGGTATACACCCAGAAGTGGTATTGCTGGCTCCTTGGGGAGATTGATTCTCAGTTTTCTGAGAAACCGCCATACTGCATTGCAAAGTGGCTGAACAAGCTTACACTCCCACCAACAATGGAGGAGTGTTCCCTTTGCTCTGCATCCTCTCCAGCATAGGCTGTCCTCTGTGCCTTTTATCTTAGCCAATCTAACAGGTGTCAGATGGTATCTCAAAGTTGTTTTGATTTGCATTTCTCAGATAGATAAAGATGATGAGCACTTTTTTAGGTGCCTTTCAGCCATTCGTAATTCTTCTGCTGAGAATTCCCTTTTTAGATCTGAGCCCCATTTTTTGATTAGGTTATTCAAGGTTTTGAGCTCTAGATTCTTGACCTCTTTAAATATCTTAGAGATCAGTGCTCTATCACTTGTAGTGTTGGTGAAAATCTTTTCCTATTCTGTAAGCTGTCATTTTGTCCTATTGACAGTGTCCTTTGTTTTACAGAAGCTTCTTAGCTTCAGGAGATCCCACTTATTGATTGTTAGTCTTAGTGTCTGTGCCACTAGTGTTATATTTAGGAAGTGGTCGCCTGTGCCAATTCATAGAAGTGTATTTCCCACTTTCTTTTCTATCAGGTTTAAAGTAGCTGGGTTTATGTTGAGGTCTTTGATGAACTTGGATTTGACTTTTGTGCAGGGTGACAGGCTGGGATCTATTTGCAATTTTCTACACACTTTCATCCAGGTATGCCAACACCATTTGTTAAATATACTATCATTTTTCCAATGAATATTTTGGGCCTCTTTGTCAAAAATCAGATGTTCATAGGTTTTTCGATTAATGTCTGGATCCTCAATTCTATTCCATTGATCCACAAGTCTGTTTTTATGCCAGTACCAGACTGTTTTTATTACTGTAGCTCTATAGTATAACTTAAAGTCAGGGATGGTGATACCTCCTGAGGTTCTTTTGTTGAGTAAAATTGTTTTGGAAAGCCTGGCTTTCCTTTTATTTCAAATGAAATTGAGTATTGTTCTTTCAAGGTCTAAAAAATATTGTGATGGGATTTTGATGGGCAGTGCATTGAATCTGTAGATTGCTTTTGGTAGAATTGCCATTTTTACTATGTTGATCCTACCTATCCAGAAACATGGGAGAGCTTTCCATTTTCTGATATCCTCTTCAATTTCTTTCTTCAGTGATTTAAAATTTTTGTCAGATAGGTCTGTTACTTCTTTGGTTATAGTTACTCCAAGGTATTTAATACTATTTTCTGCTATAATGAAGGGTAATGTTTCCCTTGTTTCTTTTTCAGCTCTTCTATCTTTTGTGTATAGAAGGGCTACTGATTTCTTTGAGTTAATCTTGTATCCTGCTACATTGCTGAAGGTGTTTATTAGCCGTAGCAGTTCCTTAGAAGAATTTTGAGGGTCACTTATGTATACAATCATATCATCTGCAAGTAGAGATAGCTTCACTTCTTCTTTTCCAATTTTTATCCCCTAAATCTCCTTTCGTTCTCTTATTGCTTTAGCTAAAACTTCGAGAACTACATTGAATAGATAAGGGGAGAGAGGACATCCTTGTCTAGTTCCTGATTTTAATGGGATTGCTTTGAGTTTTTCTCTATTAAGTTTGATACTGGCTGTTGGCTTCTTGTAAATCGCCTTTATTATATTTAGATATTTTTCCTGTATTCCTGATCTCTCCAGGCCTTTAATCATAAAGGAGTGTTGGATTTTGTCAAAGGCTTTTTCAGCAACTAAGGATATAATCATGTGGTTTTGTTCCTTTAATTTGTTTATGTGATGGATAATGTTTACAATTTTTCATATGTTAAACCAGCCCTGCATTTCTAGGATGAAGCCTACTTGGTCAGGGTGGATGATATCTTTTATGCATTGTTGTATACGGTTTGCCAAAATTTTGTTGAGAATTTTCGAATCGATATTCATGAGGGAAATTGGTCTGTAATTCTCCTTCTTTGTTGTATCTTTGAGTGGCTTGGGTATTAGGGTAATTGTGGCCTCACAGAAGGAATATGGCAATATTCCTTCAGTTTCTACTGTGTGAAATAGCTTGAGGAGTAATGGTAATAATTATTATTTGAGTGTCTGGTAGAATTCTGCACTTAAACCATCTGGATCAGGGTTTTTATTTTTGGGGAGGCTTTTAATGACAGCTTCAATTTCCTTAAGGGTTATAGGCCTGTTTAGGTAACTAAACTGATCTTCATTTAATTTTGGTAGATGGTCCCTGTCCAGAAAGCTGTCCATTTCTTCTAGATTTTCCATTTTTGTGGAATACAGATTTTCAAAGTATGATCTGATAATTCTCTGGATTTCCTGGGGGTCTGTTGTTATGTCCCCCTTTTCATTTCTGATTTTGTTGATTTGAACTCTCTCTCTCTCTCTCTCTCTCTCTCTCTCTCTCTCTGTTTTTGATTAGTTTGGCTAAGGGCTTATCTATCTTGTTGACTTTCTCAAAGAATCAACTCTTTGATTCATTGATTCTTTGTATTATTCATTTTGTTTCAATTGTATTGATTTCAGCTCTAGTTTATTTCCTGCTCTCTACTCCGTGTAGGTGAGTTCACTTCTAATTGTTCTAAGGCTTTCAGCTGAGCTATTAGGTCTCTAGTGTGAGATTTCTCTAGGTTTTTCATATAGGCATCTAGCACTATGAATTTTCCTCTTAAGACTGCTTTCATTGTGTGCCACAAGTTTGGATATGTTGTGGATTCATTTTCATTAAATTCTAGGAAGACTTTGATTTCTTTCTTAATTTCTTCCTTAACCCTGAGATGGTTCAGCTGAGTGATGTTTAGTTTCCATGAGTTGGTAGGCTTTCTTTGATTTTTGATGTTGTTGAACTCTAACTTTAGGCCCTGGTGGTCTGATATGTTACAAGGGATTATTTTCAATTTTTTGTATCTGTTGATATTTGCTTTATGACCAATTATGTGGTCAATTTTGGAGAAAGTTCCATGAGGAGCTGAGAAATATATATATTCTTTTGCATTTGGGTGGAAGCTTCTGTAGATATCTATTAAATTCATTGGCATCATAAACTCTTTTAGACTCCTTATTTCTCTGTTGATTCTCTGTCTGGTTGACCTATCCAGGGGTGAAAGTGAGTTATTGAAGTCTCCCACTATTAGGGTGTAAGAATTGATGTGGGATTTGAACTTTAGCAGTGTATCTTTTATATAGGTAGGTGCCCATTTATTAGGGGCATAAATATTTAGGATTGAAATTTCCTCTTGACCAATTTTTCCTGTGATGAATAAGTAATGACTCACTTGATCCCTTTTAATTGCTTTTAGCTTTAAGTCTATTTTGTTAGAAATAAGATGGCAACCCCCGCTTGTTTCTTAGGACCATTTGACTGGAAAATCTTTTACTCTAAGCCTGTGTCTGTCTTTATGGTTTAGGTGTGTTTCTTGTAGGCAACAGAAGGATGGCTTCTGTTGTTGTATCCATCTTGTTAGTTTGTGACGTTTTATAGGAGAGTTGAGTCCATTGATATTAAGGGATATTAGTGACCACTGTTTGATATTTCCTGCCATTTTTTGGTGGTAACTTGTTTGTATTTCCTTTCTCTGTTGTATTCTTCTGTGGAATTATTGATTGTGTGTGGTTTCTTGGGTGCATCTGGGGTCCTTAGGTTGTAGTTTTTCCTCTAATACTCTTTGTAGCGCTGGATTGGTAGATAGATAATGTTTCATTCTGACTTTGTCATGAAATATCTTGTTTGCTCCATCTATGGTGATTGATAATTTTGTGGGGTATAGTATTCTAGTTTGGCAGCCATGCTCTTTTAGCATCTGTATAACTTCTGACCAAGCCCTTCTAGCTTTCATCGTTTCCATTGATTAGTCAGGTGTTATTCTGATGGCTCTGCCTTTATATGTAAGTTGGCCCTTTTCTTTAGCAGTTCTTAAAACTTTTTCTTTGTTCTGTATGTTTTGTGGCTTGATTATAATGTGGCACACTGACTTTTTTGGGGGTCATATCTATTTGGTGTACTGTAAGCTTCTTGTATCTTTATAGGCATTTCCTTCTTCAGGTTAGGGAAGTTTTCTTCTATGATTTTATTGAAAACATTATCTGTACCTATGAGCTGGTATTCTTCTCCTTCTATTCCTCTTATTCTCAAATTAGGTCTTTTCATGTTGTCCCAGATTTCCTGAACATTTTGAGTTATGGCTTTTTTGGTGTAGTGTTTTCTTTGATTGATATATCTATTTGAGCTACTGAGTCTTCCACTTCAGAGATTCTATCTTCCATCTCATGAACCCTGCTGGTTATGCTTGTATCTGTGGTTCCAGCTTTTTTCTTCATGTTTTCTATTTCCATCTTTGCCCATTTTGTGCCTTTTTTATTGCTTCAATTTCAGTTTTTAGTTCCTGGCATGTTTCTTTCATAGATTTGTTCATCTCTTCCAATTTTTTTTGTCTGTTTTTTCTTCTATTTCTTTAAGACATTTTTTCATATCTTCTTTGAGAGCTTCAATGATTATCATAAAGGAATTTTTGGTGTTGCTTCCTTCTGTTTCCTCTTCATTGCTCAGTACAGGGCTTGTAGTTGTAGGACCACTACTTTCTTCTGGAGTTGTCTTGTTTTCCTTTACATTATTATATATATTTTTGTACTGGCATCTGCCCATGGCTTCAGTGGTTCACGATTAGGTGTCTCCTAGTCAGTTGTGGCACATGGGTTTGTGTGTCTCCTGTCACCTCTGAATAAAAGGTCTTCTCATTCTCTACCTCATCTCTGGGCAGGGGACTGGATTTAAAGTCTTCAGCCCTTCTCTGCTTGATCAGTTGGAGGCAGGTGGCCTTGCAAATTCCCTCAGGGGGTTGGGGATTTAGCTCAGTGGAAGAGCGTTTGCCTAGCAAGCGCAAGGCCCTGGGTTTGGTCCTCAGCTCCAGAAAAAAAGAAAAAAAAGAAAAAAGGCAAATTCCCTCAGCAGCAGCTGGGGGGACCCTGGCAGACTGAGTTTATCTCTGTCCATTACAGAGTGTGTAGGGACAAGCTCCACACACAGCTCCTGTTCCCGGAACCGGGACCCGACTGAAACACAATTTTCCCTGGCAAGGATTTAGGCACTGGGGCCTGCTGAACCCACCTCACCTTTGGGCAGAATCTGAGACTGTCTTTCAGAGTCTTCAGTCCTTATCCCTTTGATCCATTGAAGGTGGATGGTCCTGCAAAATCCCTCAGCAGCAGCTGGGAGGGACCCTGGCAGACAGAGTTTATCTCTGTCTGCTACAGAGTGTGCAGGGACAAGCTCCACAGACAGTGCCTGGTCCTGGAACCGGAACCCGGCCGACTTATTTATTTGTTTACTTACAAAGTTTTCTTTTTATATCTACTACTGCCCTCCTCCCAGTCCTCCCTCAGCCTTCCCTAATCCCGGCTCCTCATCCATTCCTCAAGGAGGACAGGGAATCTTAAGGTGAGTCAGTTTAGTCTGGCATATCCAATTAAGGCACATATGAGTCCTCTCCTGCCAAATATTAAGGCTAAATTAGGTGTTTCTCTGTAGGGAATGGATTCTGAGATGTCAGTTCATGCATCAGGAATAAACTCTAGTCCTACTGCAAGAGGCTCCACAAATTGGCCATGTCATTTGATTCTCATCTACATTCAGAGGGTTTAGTTTGAGTAGAGGTTTCTGGCCCAGCCTTGCCCAGTGGTCCATGCCTGCCACTGCTTAGTCCCCCAAAATGATTCAGACACTTATATTAATTACACACTGTTCAGTCTGTGGTTCAGGCTTATTGCTAGCTACCTCTTTCATTTTAACCCATTCCCATTAATCTGTCTTGCCATGTGGCTGGTGGCTTACCTGTGCTTTTACATTTTGCCCTCTCAGTGGCTGGGTTGCTTCTTTTCTGACTCAGCTATCCTTCCCTTTATCTATGGTTGATTTTCCCACCAGTTTCTAAGATGCCTTGCCTTAGGCCAAAATAGTCTTTTATTAACCAATTAAATTCATAGCATACAGGAAGACATCCTCTATTACTTCCCCTTTTCTGTCTAATCAAAAAAGGTTTCAATTTCAACATAGCAAAATTACATATAACAAAATAGCTATCAAGCAAGAATTACAGTTCTAATATCTAGTTTACTTGTACTTAATAAAATTAAAGAAAATATTCTATCATCTATTTCATCCTTGTAAATCTAAAGCTTCATATCTAATATACCTTTTATAAAAACTAAGGAAAACTATACATACAACTATCTAATAGTCAACTACATCAGAGATCACAGAAGGATATAAAATTACCCAAGTAAACAAAAAGTACAAACAACTTCCAATATCTAGAAATGTCAGAGATGAAATCTGCCTGAAATTTGTACCATGGACCTGGACTTTTAAAAAGGGAATATTTTCTGTCCCTTGGGGCAGGCTTGACCATTCCCATGTTGTGCCCTCTGGATTTCCTACTTCCTGTGGCCTTCCCATGGCTTTCCTGTTGCTGAGCCACAAATTTTGCCTGTCAACAAAGGCATGCAGCTGATATTAGTGTGTTGTTCAATGTGTATTTGTAGTAAATTTACCTGATTTTGTGAGAAATTGCCTTTAGTAAGGTTGTCTTGAAAACATTGAATCAGCACCCTAATTGGAGTGATGCCTCTTTATCTGCTGGCCAAGCATCACCATTACATCCAGCCTAAGGTAAATAATTTTTCATATATAATGACACAGAATACAGCTTTCTAAGAATTTAGAATTTTTTTTTACTGCTATTATTGAGGATTTATTGCACAGTTATATTATTGAGAGCTTTTACTCACAGTCCTTTTACTTCTTCACTTGATTCTACATTCTAAAAAATATGATCTGATACCTATACTAAATATGAGACATCAGTTGGCATGATGGAAGACTTGAAGTCTATTAATATAAAGTTGCTCTCTGAAATGTGTAATATGGAGTCTACCAATACTAAATTGGCATGCAAAGTTAATTTTTAAAAAATTGGTTATGACACATGTTTAGATAGATCTTCCTCCTTGTATAAGGATCTTACAAGAGAAGTATAAATCTATAGGACTCTATGTTAGTTTTGGAAATAGGAAATGTATTAATTCCATGGAATCTTTAGAAAGATTAGGTATTCAAGAGAATCAAACTCTACAAAAATCAGTGGTTTCTAAATTTCAACATTGGGAGGAGCATGTTGCTATAATTGAGAAGAATATTAAGGCTCAACCAACCCAGAACAGTTCATTGTCAGATTCAGAAGTTAGAAAGCAACTAATTTTTTCTTTGGCTTTGGACCATGCTAATTTGGAATGTAAAAGAATGCTTATGCTGGTAAAGATCAGATCAGCATCCATAGAGGAATGGATTTAGTATGCAATCAAGGCTGTATCTCTCAATTATGATGAAGAGAATTGGGTAGCTCAAGCCATTTGTAATATTAAGGTAAGGAATTAAGGTATTAAATGCTTTAATTGTGGTAAACCAGGCCATATAAGAAGGAATTGTATGGTCATTTCTAGAACTAATATTCCTCCTAGTAATGACCTAATGGGTCTGAATTATGCAGAAGATATGGCAAAGGCTGACACTGTACCAATGAATGTAGATCTACAAGAGACAAAAAAAGCAACCCTTTACCATCTGGAAATGCCTCTTGGAACCTCTCACAAAAGGTCCCCAAAACACAGGTCTCAAAATCAAAGATGATTCAATCATATCCTGTCACAGTGAAAGAACAGCTTCTTCGGGGCAATTAGAAAATCCAGTGCCTAACATAAAGAACCATGCAGCATTGGATAATAAAAAACTTTAAAGTAGGAATCAAAATTTCCAAGAAAAACAACAAAACAAATGTTCTGGCAGACTTCCATAAATGAACAAAGGTCAAAATTAAAAATATGAATAGGTAATAGCAGACATTTTGATCATAGCCCCACAAGAATGGAATCCAAAATGAGCTCTAAAGGTGGTATATGATTAATATCTATGGATTGGAACCATATCTCAGGTAAAATCAAGTATAAGATGGCTTGAATATGCAGGACCAGAAAGATAGAGTGGAAGGCTGAAACCATATATAGCTAATGTAGCAGTTAATCTATGGGGTTGTGACCTTCTACAAAACTAAATACCCAGATTAAAATCCCTTAAGGCTCATATATAAACCATAGACTCAAGTATGTTTTTGAAAACAATATTTTAAGGTATTATAAAAAGTCATCAGTTATTCAGGTTGTACAAAAGCATAGCACAACAGCTGCTGACCCTGTGAAGATACCCACAGTGATACCTTTAAAATTGTTGACATATAAACCTATATGGCTTCAGTAATGGCCTCTAACAAAGAGAAATGCAGGCCTTAGAACAGCTGGTACAAGACCAGTCACATGCTCATCATGTTGAAGAATCAATCAGCCCTTGGAATGCTTCTGTATTTGTTGTAAAATACATCTGGAAAATGGAGAATAGTGACAGATCTGAGAGCAATAAATAAGGTGATTCAGCCAATGAACTCTTTACAGTATGGAATTCCTTTGCCTTCCCTGTTACCTAAGGGATGGCTTGTTACAGTTGTTGATTTACAAGGCTGTATTTTTTTTTTTTTTTGACTATACCTTTACAGGAACTGGAAAAGAAAAAATTTGTCTTTACAGTGCCCATTTATAATAATTCTTGGCCTATCAGTGGAGAGTTCTCACAAAAGGAATGCTAAGTAGTCCCACCTTGTGCCAATATTTTGCACAACAGCCATTAGAAGTAATATGCAAATGATTTCCACAATCTATAATTTACCACTGTGTGGATGATATCTTGTTGGCAGACTCAAATACAGATACACTGGAAAGAATGTTTGAAGAAGAAAATTTTGCTTGATTGGGGATTACAAGTTGCTTCTGAAAAAATACAGAGGAGATTTTATTAATTATTTAGGGTATAAAATAGGTCTACTAAAAATTAAACCCCAAAAGTTGCAACTTAGAGAAGACAGATTGTGAACTCTTAATGATTTTCAAAAACTGCTAGGAGATATTTCTCATACATGGCCTATTGTTGGAATAAAAAATAATGAACTAGCTAATCTATTCAAGATTTTAGATGGTGATAATGACTTAATTAGTCCTAGAGAATTTTCTGATGAAGCTGAGAAAGAATTTGCTTTAGTGGAAAGGGTGCATGTGATTCACACAAGATGCATGTGTGAATCATGTGGATCCAGACCTTAACTGCATTCTGGTTATTTTACCATCTAAAATTAAAATTCTCTCTCCTATGAGAGTAATAATGTGAAGGAAAATATTATATGAGAATGGGTATTTCTTTAACATAGACTGAGTAAAAAAAGTAAAAATATATGTAGAAAAGATTTCTGATTTGATTTTTAAAGGAAAATGAAAACTTTGTCAGTTGATAGGAAAAGACCCAGCAGAAATTGTTGTAGCTTTAATTAATAAAGAAATTGATTAATTATGGGCAGATAGTCAACCTTGGAAAAGAGCCTGCAGTAATTTTTGGACAAGATTAATAACATATCCCCAAAGCAAGAGAGTTTAATTTATGAAAGGAACTAACTGAATTCTTCCTTGTGTTGTATGGGATAAACCAATTTATGGAGCTCCTATATTTTATACCAATACAAACAAATCAGGAAAAGTAGGTTACAAATCAGAAAATTTAAGTGAAGTGGCTCAAAGTCCTTATAATTCTAATTAAAAGTCAGAATTATACACTATTATTATAGTATTAATGGACTTTACAGAACTTCTTAACATAGTGGCTGACTCTTAGCATGCAGAAAGAGTTATTTTACATACTGAAACTGCTGATTTCATTCCTGATACTGCAGAATTAACCTCATTATTTAAGCAACTATAGGATATCATTAGGAATAGAATTCATCACATATTAGATCCCATGAAAACTGGATCTGTCAGTTTTTCTAGTGCAAGATAATGATGGAATTGATCAGTTATTAATAGAAAATGTGCTGTAGCACTCAGAATTTTATGGGACATCATGTTATTAGCAAAGGATTAAAAAATAGTTTTCTCATTACTTGGAACCAGGCCAAGGAAATTGTAAAGAAATGTTCTACTTGCTCCTATTATAACCAACCATCATTACCAACTGAAAGCAATTCTAGAGGTATACAAAGAAATGAGATGTGGCAGATGGATATTTTTTATTTTTCAGAATTTGGAAAGATAAAATATGTACATCATATTATTGATACTTACTCAGGACTATAATAGGCAACTGCCCTGAACGCTAAAAGGGTTGATTATATAATTATACACCTTTTGGAAGTCATGGAAGTCATTATGGGAATACCTGTACAAATTAATATCAAAAATGCTCCAGCATATGTTTCCCAAAGAATAAATTAGATTTTTGGATATTATAATATAAAACACATTACAGGTATACCTCACAATCTTATAGGATAAGCAGTTGTTGAAATATCTCTTTGTACCTTGAAAAAAATATTTCATACACAGAAAGGAGAAACAAAATAATCCAGGGAGAAATTGCATAATGCCTTACTAACCTTGAATTTTCTTAATGCTAATGAGAAAGGAACAACAGCTGCAGAGAGACATTGGATAATAAAGAAAAGCTTCTGAGATAAACTAATGTATCTACTTCAAGGATGTGCTGACAACTGAATAGAATGCAGGATATGTGCTTTGGTGGGGAACAGGTTTTGATTTTTTTTCCACAGGAGAAGGAAAACTATAGGTGTCAACAAAATTAAAAAAGAAGTGACTTGAAAAGGAAACACCTCCTGAAGAGGAGAAGTAACAGTTTATTCACCAATATGACAATTGGATACATGGTAAGAAAACCTCACTTAACAAGGCTGAGGCAGGTTTTCATTTTTGTCTTTACAGAAGGACAGACATAACCATCTTCAAGAAATTCAAGTGAATGCTAGATTCCTAGATGCCTAAGGCTGAAAGGAAGTTAATTACAAAAGGATTACAAGCAAAGAAAAATAAGGCCTATTGGTACTAATATGCAATACAGGGTAGATTCTTAATTCTTACTGTTTAACATCTATATCTCTTTTAAAATTTGGTCCTGATGTAATTATAAATTGAGCTGCCTTTAGAGTTGGAGTAAGTCATTTTTGCCTTCTCTAAACCCAAGCATGTTGGTAAAAAAAAATTTAAGAGATTCTGTCTCATATCAGAAAAAACACCTTGTGTGGGACAGAAGATAACTAAGGTAAATTGGAACTATTGTTACTGTAATTTTATTTCTATTCCTATCTCTGTATTTATTTTTTCTTGACCTCTAAAATCTTCTTTGAATACAATTTTCTCCTAAAAACGTAAACTCTCCATGTGATATTAACAATGTTTAAGTTTTCCACTGTAAACACCAAATTCTCCTACTAGTGGTCTCCAAAGCATCCAGAAAGAAGATGGGCCTCTACCACAATGATTCTACCTGGTATGTAATATTGGGACAAAACCCTGGTATATACCACTCAATGACTGCTTTTGAAATATAGACTATTTAGGACTATTGAAAGATAGCTTTCTATGATTATCCATTGTATCAAATCTCTAACAAAAATTTCAGATGGCTTTATACAATACTCTGTACTGGTTATTATAGTATTAGATTTCTGCACCAGACTTTCCAGTTTAGCCCAGAGGTTCAGACTCACTCTCAGCCCCATTTAGCCTCAAATAATAAAACACAGGCTTATATTAATTTTATGCTGATCAGCCTAGGTCCCAGGCATATAACTTGCCAACTCTTTACTCTTAAACTAACCCATGATCTTTATCTTGTTCAGCCATTTGGCTCTGTACCTTTTTTCAACAGCAGCATTTCAACTCTTACTCCAGGTTTTCTGGCATCTCTGCAGATTGTTTGCTCTGCTTTGAGAAGTTCCCAAAGTTTTCTTAGTCTGGTAACTCCACCCACATTTCCTGCCTTTGGCCAATTAGCATTTTTATCAAACCAATAGGCAGGACAATTATTTACAATGCAACATAATTTTACTATAAATTATAGATATTTATAATTAGTTTGTTGGGATCTAGCCACTGTCTTAGTTTTTACAGAACCCCACAGAGATACTGTTAGTATTTCATGTGGGAAAGAACTCACTAGCATGCTGTCAAGGGAGCCATATTGGTTTATTAAGGAAGTGAAGAGGGGAAAGGAAGAAAAAAGGGAGAGAGAAAGAGAGTAGGGGCAGAGAGGAAGAGAAGAAGAGAAAGTCTCCCATGTGGTTAGAGATTTTAAAAGGTAGGTATGTTTATATCAGAGGCTTTGGAGCTTTGGAGTGAGCCCCTGCAAGTAGGGGCATGGAAACAGTAATGTAACAACCTAAAAGTCCAGCCTTTGTTGATATGTATATGGAAAGCATAGGTTTTGTTTGCTTGTGAAGATTGGAAATCAGACCTGAGTCCTTTGGAAGAATAGTCAGTGTCTTTAACCATGGAGCCATCTAGCTAACTGTTTCAAAGGTGAGTTAAAATGGCTCTATTGAAGTGATATCATCGGTCATGGGGCAGTGGCTAATGATGGCCATGTGTCTCTCTGCAGGTGTGTCTTTCTGCAGGGGTGGCTGAGACTCCATATAGTAGGCAAATTTTCTGGTGAGAAGGCAGGGCATAGAGCCAGCTCTGTAGAGGGAGGGAGCTTGATGAGCAGGTGAGAGCAAGCAGGTGATCACGGGGTGGGAGCAGGTGGGAGCTTCCGGCTACTGGATTTTTTTGCCTTGGCTGCCACAGGCTGGGTGGGTGTGGCAGCAGTTTGCCTCTTGGAGACCAAACAGGACCTGTGGTAAACGACAGTGGCAGTGCCCTGCTTTGATTTAAGGCATATGGAGCAGAAATTTAATGAGTTTTATTTAGGATTAATGTGGTAGGAGGTTAGCAGTTGAATTTGGAATGCAGAAGTTATAGGGAGAGGGTGGGAGACTGTAGAAGAATTGAAAGGAGTTCAGAAATGGGGAGAAAAGAGGGGGAGAGGGGAAAATGCTTGAATTTGCACCGAACATTTATTTGGAAAGTGAATTGTCATAAAATTTCACAAAATATAGTATTCTAGGAGGTCAAAATAGATAATCTTGATGAGGTCACTGTGTTCTCTGTTACTCATTCAGTTTTTACTGTGTGAAATAGTTTGAGAAGTAATGGTAGTAATTCTTCTTTTAATGTCTGGTAGAATTCTGTATTGAAACCATCTGGACCTGGGTTTTTATTTTGGGTAAGGCTTTTAATGAGAACTTCAATTTCCTTCAGGGTTATAGGCCTGTTTAGGTAATTAATCTGTTCTTGATTTAATGTTGGTAAATGGTACCTGTCCAGAAAGCTGTCCATTTCATTGAGGTTTTCCATTTTTGTGGAATACAGATTTTCAAAGTATGATCTGATAATTCTCTGGATTTCCTGGGGGTCTGTTGTTATAACCCCCTTTTTATTTCTGATTTTGTTAATTGGGATATTCTCTCTCTGATTTTTGATTTGTTTGGATAAGGACTTATCCATCTTGTTGACTTTCTCAAAGAACCAACTCTTTGATTCATTAATTCTTTGTATTGTTCTTTTTGTTTCAATTTTATTGATTTCAGCTCTGAGTTTGATTATTTCCTGCCCTCTACTCCTTCTAGGTGAGTTTGCTACTAATTGTTTCAAGGCTTTCAGTTGAGCTGTTAGTTCTCTAGTGTGGGATTTCTCTAGGTTTTTCATATAGGCATCTAGTCCTATAAATTTTCCTCTTAAGACTGCTTTCATTTTGTCCCACAATTTTGGGTACGTTGCAGATTCATTTTCATTAAATTCTAGGAAGACTTTAATTTCTTTCTTATTTTTTTTCCTTGATCCAGAGGTGGTTCAGCTGAGTGATGTTTAGTTTCCCTGAGTTGGTAGGCTTTCTGTGATTTTTGATGTTGTTGAACTCTAACTTTAGGCCCTGGTGGTCTGATATGTTACAAGGGATTATTTCCACTTTTTTTGTATCTGTTGGTATTTGCTTTATGACCAATTATGTGGTCAATTTTGGAGAAAGTTCCACAAGGAGCTGAGAAATACATGTATTCCTTTGCATTTAGGTGGAAGCTTCTGTAGATATCTACTAAATCCATTTGCATTATAATCTCTGTAGACTCCTTATTTCTCTGATGAGTCTCTGTCTGGTTGATCTATCTAAGGGTAAAAGTGGGCTATTGAAGACTCCCACTATTAGAGTGTGAGAACTGATGTGGGATTTGAGCTTTAGCAGTGTTTCTTTTACATAGGTAGGTGCCCTTATATTAGGGGCATAAATATTCAAGATTGAAATCTCCTCTTGACCAAATTTTTCTGTGATGAATAAGTAATGATGAACTTGATCCCTTTTAATTGCTTTTAGCTTAAAATCTACTTTGTTAAGTATTAGGATGGCAACCCCAGCTTGTTTCTTAGGACAATTTGATTGGAAAATTTTTTCCCAACCCTTTTCTCTGAGCCTGTGGTTGAGGTGTGTTTCTTCTAGGCAACAGAAGGATGGCTTCTGTTTTTGTATCCATCATGTTAGTGTGTGTCTTTTTATATGTGAGTTGAGTCCATTGATATTAAGGGATATTAGTGATCATTGATTGATATTTCCTGCTATTTTTGGTGGTAGCTTGCATGTATTTCCTTTCTCTGGTCTATTCTTCTTGTTTGTGTTTTCATGGGTGTATCTGTGATCCATTGTTTGGAGTTTTCCCTCTAATGCTTTCTGGAGGGCCAGATTGGTAGATAGGTATTGTTTCAGTCTGAATTTGTCATGAAATATATTGTTTACTCCATCTTGGGTAATTGATAATTTTGCAGGGTATAGTATTCTAGATTGGCAGCCATGCTCTTTAAGTGACTGTATAACTTCTGACCAAGCCCTTCTAGCTTTCATCGTTTCCATTGAATTGTCAGGCATTATTCTGATGGGTCTGCCTTTATAGGTAAATTGATTCTTTTCTTTTGCAGCTCTTAAATTTTTTTCTTTGCTCTGTATGTTTTGTGGCTTGTTTATTATGTGGCACACTGATGTTTTGGGGGGTCATATCTATTTGGTGTTCTGTAAGCTTGTTGTATCTTTATAGGCATTTCCTTCTTCAAGTTAGGAAAGTTTTCTTTTATGATTTTATTGAATACATTATCTGTGCCTTTGAGCTGGTATTCTTCTCCTTCTTCTATTCCTATTATTCTCAGGTTAGGTCTTTTCATGGTGTCCCAGATTTTCTGAAAATTTTGTGCTATGATTTTTTTTTTGGTTTTAGTATTTTCTTTGACTGATATATATATCTATTTGAGCTACTGAGTCTTCCACTTCAGAGATTCTCTTTTCCATCTCTTGGATTCTTTTGGTTATGCTTGTATCTGTATTTCCAACTTTTTTCTTCAGATTTTTCTATTTCCATCTTTGCCTCATTTTGTGCCTTTTTTATTGCTTCTACTTCAGTTTTTAGTTACTGGCATGTTTCTTTGATTGTTTGGTTTACCTTTTCTTGATTTTCTTTCAAGGATTTGTTCATCTCTTCCAATTTTTTGTTTGTATTTTCTTCCATTTCTTTAAGGGAATTTTTCATATCTTTTTTGAAGGCTTCAATGATCTTTATAAAGAAGTTTTGGTGTTGCTTTCTTCTGCTTCCTCATTTCTCTGTTCAGGTCTTGTAGATGTAGAACCACCACTTTCTTCTGGAGTTTCCTTGCTGTTCTTTATATTATTATATGCATTTTTGCACTGGCATCTGCTCATGGCTTCAGTGGTTCACAGTTAGGTGGCTCCTAGTCAGTTGTGACAAGAGTGCTTGTGTGTCTCTTGTCTCCTCTGAGCAAAGGGTCTGCTCAATCTCTGACTCTTCTCTGGGCAGGGGTCTGAATTTCAAGTTCTCAGTCCTTCTCTGATGACGTAGTTTGCCCTAGAGCTGGGGTCAGCCATGCATTGTCTCCTCTTTTAGGTGTGACTGGAAGAGCCCCTCACAGCCAAACCCTAGTCCTGTCTGCTGAGGAGTGTCTGGGGCCAAGCACCACAGACCATTCCTGATCCCAGAACACAACTTTCCTGGCAGGGAATTAGGCCCCAAAGCCTGCTCACCTCACTTCACCTCTGGGTGGAGTTCAGTCTGGATTTCAAAGTCCTCACTCCTTCTCTGCTGTTGCAGTTGGAGGTAGGGTAGCTGTGCAAGGTCCCCTGTTTTAGGTGTGACTGGAGGAACTCCTCACAGCCAAACCCTAGTCCTGTCTGCTAAGGAGTGTCTGGGGACAAGCACCACAAACTGATCCTGGTCATAGAACACACCTTTCTGGGTGAGGTTTCATATTATTGTTATACTTGAAGTCACTATTCAAAAACTATATACTCATTTATGGTCATTAGGATAATAAGAATTGCAGGTCACAGTTACTTAGGTTTGCCATGTAGGAGTAATATTATTTAGTTTTTTCAGATATATATTAGACTATATCAGATAAACAGGAGTCCTCAACCACATCAGACCTGGAGAATATGGCATTTAATTTTTTTTTATTCAGCATTTGGCCATGAGAGACACCATAACTCCTGGATGCACTGTTCCTTTTCCAACATGGTGTTGAACATCAAAGATACTCTACAAAGAGTTTGTCTTCATTAGTGGATAATGAGCTATTTAACAAAAAACTGCCCTTGCCTTGACTGCTTACAGTAAGCATGCTGTCCAATCCTAATGACCAGGATGAAGGATAGAGACTGCTGAAATCTGCCAAAACAGGAAAAGATGGTTCCTCAAAATAATATGCTTTTGAAACAAACTGTCAGATATCCTAGGCCTGTCACCAAAAGAGGTCAATGCTCCAACTTTAAAAAAAAAGGTGTGGGTGACTGTGCAGTCATTGACTGCTGCTGTCCTTTCCTAAACTTTGGAAGTTACTCACTCATGCTGTGAGCTTATTCAGGTAATATTTTTTTTTCTCAGTTCTTTGATGATGTTGAAGTGTAGATAGCTAAGGTTACTATATTATTATATGCTTTTATTTATGTTTAAATTCTACTTATGAGTGAGTACATAACATGTCTATCTTTCTGGGTCTGTGTTATCTCATTCAGGATGATACTCTCCATACCTAATCTCACATATAAATACTAAGAGCATTTAGGTATTAGATTTATATTATTTAAGATAAAAAGCTTTGAAATAATCTCTGTATATTGTCATTTACCAATATTCTAGACATTTAAGATATATTTTGTCTTTTGTTTACCAGTTGCAGTTTGATCTTGTTTGTGTTATTTGCCTTTTCCCTTTCCTGGAAATTATCTTATAACTATTTCTATTGGATACAGTCTTATACTTAGGTTTAGAACTTTCTTAGACAAAAGGGGGGATGTGGTAGGCTCAGGCATTATTGAGTGAGACAAAGAAGCATGGCTTTGAGATCTTGAGGACTCTGGTTGGGGTATGGCCAGCCACCTTTGAAGACCAGATGCATATTGTCTGCCCTTTCTGTTTATTCCCCATATTCTTAAAGGAAGGATTGCCACCACTGCCTCATGGAACATTTCATATTTTCAGGAATTGCCCTAAAGTTTAATCTCATATCAGTGAGTATTTCATATACTCCCCTTCATAAATATTAATCCCTTTATATGATCAATTGCCAGTGAATAATTTTTACAATATTTAGTTCCTTTCCATGAAGGTTCCTCAGCTGTTGCATTTCAGAGTTCATGAGCTCCCAATAGCTCAGGTCAGCCATTTCTGTGGGTCTCCTCATCATGATCCTGATCTTTTACTCATAAACTCTCTCTCCTCTCTCTCTCCTCTCTCTCTCTCTCTCTCTCTCTCTCTCTCTCTCTCTCTCTCTCTCTCTCTCTCTCCCTCTCTCTCTCTAGCTAGAACAAAAGCTCAACCTGGTGCTTAGCTATGAATCTCTGCTTCTGCCTCCATCCATTGCTGAATGAAGGTTTTATAATGACAATTAAGATAGTAACTCATTTGATTGTAGGGAACATTCTATTTAGGCACCCTCTCCAATATTTCTTGGAATCCTAGAAAGGGAAACCTTGTGGATTCTTGGATGTTTCCTTAGCTCCAGGTTTCTTTCTAACCCCACAATAGTTCTCTCTATCAAGGTATTCATTTCTGTTTTTCCCCCTTTCTGTTTCTCCTCCCACTCAATTATCTTCTTCTCTCATGATTTGTTTCCACCTCCCCTTGCTCACTTCTCCTTATAATCCCAATTTACTAAGGAGATTTTCTCTATTTCCCCTTCCAAGGAACATTCATGGATGTCCTTCTTAAGTTCCTTCTATTACCTAACTGCTCTAGGATTATAGATTGTAACCTGGTTATCCTTTTATTTATGTTTAATTTCTACTTATGAGTGAGTACATAAAATGTCTATCTTTCTGGGTGTGTGTTATCTCATTCAGGATGATACTCTCCATATATAATCATTTACCAGAGAATTTCAGAATGTCTTTTTTTTTTTTTAACTGCTGAGTAACTTTACCACAAATTTTTAAACCATTCTTCAGTTGAGGGACATCTAGGTTGCTTTGAGGCTCTGGCTATTATGAATAATGTTTCTATGAACATAGTTGGGCTAATGCCCTTAGGGTAAGAATGTGCATTGTTTGGGTATAGGCCCAAAAGTAGTATTGCAGGATTATTGGGGAGATTAATTTCCAGTTTTTTTGAGGAACCACCATACTGCATTCCAGAGTGGCTGTACCAGTTTACAGTCTCACCAACAATGAAGGAGTGTTCCCCTTGCTCCACATTCTCTCCAGCATAGGGTGTCATCTGTGTTTTTGATCTTAGCCAATGTGGTAGGTGTAAGTTGGTTTGATTTTTTCTGATGGCTAAGGATGTTGAGCAATTCTTTAAGTGTCATTCAGACACTTGAAGTTTTTCTGTTGAGAATTCCCTATTTAACTCTTTACCTCATTTTTCAATTAGGTTTTGGTTTTTTGATCATTAAATTCTTAAGTACTTTATATAATTTAGAAATCAGTTGTTTGATGTAGGGTCGATGAAGGTCTTTTTCCATGCTGTAGGCTGTAATTTTGTATTATTGAGAATTTTCTTTGCCTTACACAATCTTCTCAGTTTCAGGAGGTCCCATATATTAATTGTTGTTTTTAGTTTCTGGGGTACTGGTGTTATATTTAGAAAGTGGTCACCTGTGCAAGTGAGTTCAAGGGTATTTCCACTTTAATGTCTATCAAGTTCAGTGTAATTGAATTTATATTGAGATTGTTGATCCACTTGGACATGAGTTTGTGGAGGGTAATAGATATGAATCTATTTGCATTCTTCTATATACCACCATCTAGTTATGCCTCCACCATTTGTTGAATGTTCCCTACAATCTAATGAGTTACTACTTTGTCATTATAGAATCTTCATTCAGCAATGGATGGAGGCAGAAGTAGAGATCCATAGCTAAGCACCAGGCTGAGATTTCATTCTAGCTGGAGAGAGAGACAGACAGACATAGAGAAAGAGAGAGAGACAGAGAGAGACAGAGACAGAAAGATCATTAATTTCTTTTTTCAATAACTTAAGTTCTTGTCATACAGGCCTGTCACTGCTTTGGTTAAAGTTACCATGAAGATATTTAATGCCATTTGCAGCTATTGTAAGGGTAATGTTCCCATGGTTTCTGTTTTAGCTTTTTTATTATTTATGTATAAGAAGGCTATTGATTTATTTTTAGTTGATCTTTTACCCTGCTACATTGCTGAAGCTGTATTCTCAGCTGCATGAGTTCCCTAGTAAAATTATGGGTGTCACTTATATATACTATTTTATCATCTGTAAATAGTGATAGTTTAACTTCTTCCTTTCCAATTTATATCTCCTTGACCTCCTTTTGCTGTCTTACTACTTTAGCTAAGACTTCAAGAACTTTAAAGGAGAGAGGACAGCTTTTTCTTGTTACTAATTTTAGAGGGATTGCTTTGAATTTCTCTCCATTTAATTTGATGTTGGCTAACATTTTGCTGTAGCTTGACTTTATTATGTTTAGGCATTTCTTCTTATGTATTCCTGATTTCTCTAGGCTCATAAAGGGGCGTTGGATGTTTTCCAAAGGATTTTTCAGCATTTAATGAGCTAATTATGTGCATTTTTCTTTCAGTTTTTTTTTATATGATAAATGACATTGACAGTTTTTTGTATGTTGAAGCACTTCTACATCACTGGGATGAAGCCTACTTGGTCATGGTATATAATTTTTATTGATATGTTCTTGAATTAGATATGCCAGTATTTTTGCACCAATGTTCATGAGGAAAATTGGTCTGCAATTATGTTTCTTCATTTCATATTTGTGTGGCTTGGATATTAGGGTGATTGTAGCCTCATATAAAGAGTTTAGCAATGTTCCTTAAATTTCTATTGTGTGGAACAACTTTAGAAGTCTTGAGATTAGTTCTTCTTAAAGCTGGTAGAAATCTATACTGAAACAATATTTTTTGCTTGAGAGGTATTTAATAACAGCTTCAATTTTTTGCAGGATATAGGTTTATTTAGGTCATTTATGTGGTCTTGATTTAATTTTGGTAAGTGGTACCTGTCTAGAAAGCTCTCAATTTCTTTTAGATTTCCTGATTTAGTGGAGTTCAGGTTTTTAGAGACCTAATGATTCCCTGTATTTCCTTGATGTCTGTTGTTATGTCCCCCTTTTCATTTCTGTTTTTGTTAATTTGGGTACTCTCTGCTTTTTGGTTACTTTGGATCAGGGTTTGTCTATTTTGTTCAATTTCTCAAAGAACCAAATCTTTGATTCATTGATTCTTTATATTCTATTGGATTGAAGCTTATTGATTTTAGCCCTGAGTTTGATTATTTCCTCCCTTCTGCTCTTTCTAGGTGAGTTTGCTTCTAATTGTTCTACAGTTATCAGCTGTGCTGTTAAGTCTCTTGAGTGAGATTTCTCAAGATTTTTTTTATGTTGACATTTAGTGCTATGAATTTTTTACCATTGTTTTCATTCATTGTGTCCCATAAGTTTGAGTATGTTGTAGATTCATTTTCATTGAATTCTGGGAAGTGTTTATTTTTTCTTTAATTCTTTCTTGACACATAAGTATTCAAATTGAGAGATGTTCACTTTCCATGAATTTGTAGGCTTTCTGTGGTTTGTGTAGTTGTTGAACTCTAATTTTAGTCCATGGTGATCTAATAGGCTATAAGGAGTTATTTCCATTTTTTTGTATCTATTGATATTTGCTTTATGACTGTATATGTGGTCAATTAGGGAAAGTTCCATGAGGTGCTGAGAAAGAGGTATGTTCCTTGTGTTTGGGTGGAAAGTTCTGTAGGTATCTATTAAGTCCTTTTGAGTCATAATATTTGTTATATCACTTATTTCTCCATTAAGTTTCTGTCTGGTAGGCCTATTTATTGGTGAAAGTGCAATATTCAATTCCCCATTCTTAATGTGTGGGATTTGATGTGAGCTTTAAGCTTTAGTAATGTTTTTTTTTTTTTTTTAACATGTGTGGGTACCCTTGTGTTGAGAGTGTAAATGTTCATGATTGAGACTTCATTTTGATTAATTTTTTTCTTCAGCAAACAAGTAGTGTCAATCTTGACCTCTCTTGATTGAATTTAGTTTGATTTTTATTTTGTTAGACATTAAAATAGATACACCAGGTTTTTTTTGTAGGCCCATTTGATTGGAAAGTGCAGTATGATTTTCTGGCCTGGCCAAGCACCAAAGTTCTGTCCTTCTGGTAGCTCTGCTGTTTCTTAGACCCAAATAATCCCACAAAGGCTTATATTAATTACATGCTGTTTGACCTGTGGCTAGGGATAATTGCCAGTTAGCTTTCTCAACTTAACTCAGTTCTTTTCCACCAATCTGTCCTGACATATGGCCAATGGCTTACATATTTATTCAAACCTTGCTTCTTTGGTGGATACATTGTATCTCCATCTGACTTTTCCCTCCTTTCCCTTTATATATTCTCTGATTCCTTCCTACTTGTAAGATACTTGACATAGACCAAAGCAATTCTTTTATTATCTAGTAAAAATTTAAAGTGTACAGAAAGACATTCCACATTGGGAAAGTCTTTTTCCAATGTTTTACTCTGAGCCAGTGTCCTTCTTTGAAGTTGAGGTGAGTCTTTTGTATGCTGCAGATAGTTCAATCCTGTTTTCATATCCATGTTTTTCTCTATGTCTTTTTATAAGTGAGTTGAGTCCATTGCTATAAAGGGATATTAATGACCAGTGATTTTTAGTTCCTGTTACTTTTGGTGATTGTGTGTTTCTCTTTGGGATTTTCTTCTGTGGGATTATCTATTGCTTGTGGTTTCAAGGGTGTATGTAGCTTCCTTGTACTGGAGTTTTTTCTCTAGTGTTTTCTGTGAGATTGGATTTATAGATAGGTATTGTATAAACTTGGTTTTGTCTTGAATTATCTGTTTTACTCCATCTATGGTGTTTAATAGTTTTGATGGGTATAGTAATCTTGGGTAACATCCATGGTCTTTTAGTGTTTATTTAGCTTCTGATCAGGGCCTTCTGGCTTCATTGTTTCCATTAAGTAGTCAAGCATTATTCTTTATTGGTAACTGGGCCTTTTTCATTGTACCTTTGACTACTCTTTATTCTACAGGTTCAATGCTTTATTATGTACCAAGCAGACTTTTTTTAAAAAAGGGTCTAGTCTATTTGATGTTATATCTTTATAGGAATTTTCATTTTAGATTAGAATTTTTTTCTCCTATTAATTTGTTAAATATATTTTCTGTGACTTTGATCTGTTATTCTACTATTTTTATTACTCTTATGTCTTTTATGGTGTTTTCTATTTCCTGGATCTTTTATGTTTTAACTTTTTTGGTTTTAGTGTTTTCTTTGCATGGCATATCTATTTCCACTATTAAAACTTGCACACCAGAGATTCTTTCTAATATCTTTTGCATTCTATTGTTTTTGCTCGCATCTATAATCCCAGATTGTTTTTCATATTTTCTATTTTCAAAAATCCCTCAGTTTCTGTCTTTGTTATTGCTTCTATTTCAAATTTTGTATCTTGAAATATTTTCTTCACCTGTTTGATTACTTTTTCTTGTTTTTTTTTTTCCGGATTTCTATATTTTCTTTCAGGTATTAGTTGTTTGTTAAATGTTTTGTATGTCTTTTCTTTTGTTTCTTTAAAGGAGTGTTTATTTTAGCTTTTTAAGGCTAATTAATAAAGTTAATTTTAAGATCAGTTTCTTCTACTTCTATATTGTCATGATCAGATCTACCCACATGATTTTGGTGATACTATTTTATTTTTTATGTTGTTATGTGTATTCTTGAACTGGTGTCTCCCCATTACTTCCTCAGACCAATGCAGAATTTCTATGTATCTAAGAGAGCTGATTTTTGTGTGATACATTGTCACTGTGTCAATGTCTCAGGAGGACTTTCTTTGTACAAACTGGACTTTGGTCCACTGGAAATACCATCTTCTGTTTACAATGAACAATCCTTGATGTGCTGAAGATGGCTGTTTATGTGTCTCAAGAAACTAAACTTGGTTGAACCTGAGCAATTGATTCAAAAAAAGCTGTTAATCATAGAAAATCTTGACCAAATAGGTGCAGGTGAAAAGTAGATCTCAGGTGACTCAATTAATCCAATAAGTGAAACAAACAGTTGGACTCAGATAGCCACTCTTAATACAATAGAGGCTGGTGGGATGGGAATTTCAAATACAAGTTCTTGTACTTAAACTTTTTGTGAATTATATATATGTAATATATACATATTTAATATATAATATATATATATAATGTTAAAAGAGTTAAGCAATGAATAGCCTGACTAGACACTTCACAATCTCAAAACCACACAGTGATCTACCAAAATTTTCCTATACAAGGAGGATCAAATTTCCACATCCCAATGTTAGGGCTAGGTTAGTTGTTCCGCTGTACAAATTGGGCTCCAAGGCGCCAGTTCCTGCATAGGAATACAGTCTGATGTTCCTCCATAAAATTCCATGCCAATCTACAATCATCTTCTTTGGAGGGATTATGTCCTTTTCCTAATGATTCTCAATGGGCTGCTTCTCATTCAGTGAGCTCCCAAATGCTTCAGCAGGACATCTCTGTGGGACTCCTCTCCATAATTGTGGTTCCTTTGGTCTTACACATTACATCTTACCCCCACCTCCCACCCCCAGCTGACCTCTACCTTCTGTCTCTGTAGCTCTCACTCCTATTCAACCCCTGTCTTGCATATGATGTCTTTCCATTGGACAAAACAGCTCCTTGATTATCAACTGGAAACAACACATAGTCTCGGAGTACAGCCACCGGAAGTAACACCAAGTCACAGTGTACAGACACACATATGACACATTCTGCTTGTTTCCTCCTTGGCTCTGTGCCCTTGATCACAGGTTCTGCACAGTCCAATCTAGACCAGATAGGTTTCTATATAAATCAATGAATCAATAATTTATAGATAGATAGATAGATAGATAGATAGATAAAATAAAAAAGAAAAACAGGTCCTAGGATGGCTTCAGTCATTTGTGACGGGGCTCCAGAAAAGGGCAACAATGAGCAGAAGATAGAGATCCATATGCTTCAGCCACTAAGTCGGGGTAGGAGCCCACCATTGTCTTCCAGCCTGAGGTCTCAGAGACCTCAGAAGCATGATCAGTCATGAAAGCCAGTGTCTGGGCTTTCAGCTGCCCTGCGCTGTGGAGGTCAGCCAGGACAAGTGTG
>PVIH01007487.1:37500-99937 GCA_004025045.1 Sigmodon hispidus | reverse complement strand
AAGGATTACTCATGATTGTCACAGAAGGGTGAACAATAACATAGACAGTGAATGGGGCCATAGTTAGCATTCACAGTTCTACATTCGTAGTCTTTCACTTCAGTAACGAGGGGGACTTGTGTATCATTTATAAAATGAAAAGAATAAACATCTCAAATAAAACAAAAATTCAAAAAAGCAAACCATTTAAAAAAAAAAAAAAAGAAGAACACGATATGGGATGGGTAAGGTCCACAATGACCATGACACACACAGAAATGGGGGAAAAATTAAATAGGGGTGGTTGTCTCCTGTCGATGTGGCAAAAAGGGGGTGGGCGCCACAGAGAACAGAGGGGCAAGGTACCTTTCACAGCCTGTCTGGTCTGATATCTCGTCCCCTGGGAAGAGTGAGGTTGCTGCTGGCTCTGCTGCTGGTTCTGCTGCTGCTGTTGCTGCTGCTGCTGCTGCTGGCGCTGTATCTTCTGCATATGCCACTTTTGGGAGGACGTTTGGAACTTACTTGATGAATTCCACACGACCCGCTGGACGGCTGGAGCAGTCTCCTTCGGTAAGAGCAGCCTCTGTTTCTTGACTGGGCTTCCTGTGACGGCGGTGGCCGGTGGTGTGACTGTGACAGCGGACATCGTGCTGGTGGTGGTGGCCACAGTGACCCCAGCTGCAGGTGCTTGGGTGGCTGAGCGGGTGAGCACAGGCGTCTCTGGGGGAGACTGGTTGCCAGCCGTGGTGGACGGTGGCGGTTTACCTATAGCTACAGCCAGGCAGGCATGGAAACAGGCAGAAACTGGATTGGACTCATGAGCAGAGACTTCACATCACTGGTCAGTTCTGGGTCAAACCCAGCAGAGGCAAGCTGCTGAGGAAATTCAGAGTGCCCCTGGAGGCCCAAGGACACACATAGCCTCTCCCACAGCTATGAGCTATGTCTCACTGGCAACAAGCTCACATCCCACCACACATCCTAGCCCTGTGCGGAGCAGCCATAACCAGTGGCACAGCAGTGGATGATGGGGAGCAGCCAGCCCTACAGAGAAGGGAGAAAGCCTTGGGCTAGAAAGCCAACAGGGTGTAGACTCCAAGACTAGGTGGGCAGGAAGGTCAATGGTGTACACCAAATCCATTTTCACACTAAACAAAGTCTCTGGGAGGGGCTGCCTAGATATTTAACAAAGGAATTCAGCCCCCAGGCCTGAGAACCTTCCCCTGACACATTCAGCCTGGACTTTCTACCCTTCATATAGCCCTGCTTCAGCTTCCGGTCCACATGTGTCCGCCAGGGTCTTTCATGATAGCACACTGGATTTCCTATCGTGTAACAGTCAAGTTTAAGTCTTAAGCAGAGTTAATTTTATTTTAAGAGTTGTTTTAAAAGCATTGTGTCAAGGGCTGGGGATGTAGCATGATGGGGCACCAACCATCTGTGCTCACCTAGACTTAATGACATTAAGTCTCAGTGTGGGTGAGGGCTGGGGGCAGGATGAAACGGCCAGCATAATAGGAAGTCTGCGGAGAAGCGTCTGGAAAATGGGTCAGAACCAGGGCAATGAACTCACTTATGAAGGACCAGCCTACACTACACCCACCCAGGTGCTCAGAACACAGCGAACACAGGTACGGAGGCTCTGCCACCATGGGCCACTCTCCTTGGCATTTTATGAGGACGAAGCTTGCTTGCCCGCCCTTCTACATTCAGATCACCCAGAAAAACACACAGGTTATTCCACACAGGACTCTGAGCAAGGTTACAAGATGCCAAAAGAGAGAAGAGCAACCTGCTCCTCTGAAGAGACCAGCATTCAGTCAAGCTGGTGAGGAAACTTCGAGGAGGCAGGGCTGGCTGGTCCTCTTGGCTGGCCTGACAGACACCAGACACAGCCCCTGTCTGAAGTCTTAGTCTGTCCTCAGTCCAGAAGCAGCTCTAAACTGGCCATTCTACCAGCTGGGCAGGTGTGGCGCCTCAAGGTACAGGTATGGTGGCCTGTGTTTTACCAGTGACATAAATCTCATTATCACTGCTTACCAGCTAGCCTGGCTCATTTTTAGAGTCTCAAAAAAAAAGGTTTCTCCCTCCAGACTGGGTTTTTGAGGTGTGTCTACTTAGTGGCAATCTTTTCCAAAGGAAAACAGAAGCGCAGACAAAGGCTCCCGTAGTTTCCTCAGGCCATGGGCTGGGATTACCAAGAGGGCGGGGAAATGTTTTCAATGGGACAAATTCCAGAAATTTCTTCAATGAAGAGAATTTTGGTGTTTGAGGTAAGTTGGTTAGAAACCTCTGGGAAATTCATTTGTCCCAAAGAATCCGGCCAAGCACTGTAAAGAAATGCAGATTGCCTACTAGCTCCATTAAAATAATAAATAGAGGTCAGAGATTTGCACTTAGGAGAATGGATAGCCCCAGGAGGATGGGTACACCCACAGTGATGTGTAGTCAGGGAGTTTCCTGGGTATAAAAGCTGTGTTAGCATCTGCCCCCACACACTGTACTCTGGGCTCAAGAATGGCTGCACTCCATGAAGCCCTTCACTTCAGGACAGACCAGAGGGAACATGGCTGTAGGCAGGCTAGAACTGCCGCCTCTGAAAAAGAGGATCCTCCGACATCCACCCATCAAGAGAACTCTGTTTATAGAAGTAAGTTTTGTCTCGAGCCTGGGAAAGCTGCTCTGATTGATGTGTTGTGTTCTAGAACCATTTTAACCCAACCTTGTAGCATCCACTAAGAGTTTTCTGGGTCTGCAGAAGTTTCCTGCAGACATCAAAACCAGAACTGCTCTGCTAGAATGCTTTAGTTTTTTAAAATATGAACTGTGTTAAGGAACTATGCTTCCTTTCTGCTTTCACTGCTAGAAAGCTTAGGACCAAAATGGAAACTTTTGTTCATGATCTCCCTAAAGTTGGGGCAGTATATTTTGTTTGGGACAGGGTCTGATGTAGCCAAAGGGTAGCCTTGATCTCCTTATACTCCTGCCTCTACCTCCAAGTGCTGGGATTAAACCTTTGTATCACCATATCTACCTTCGTACATATTTGTATATAACCTTTCCCCTAAAGCCAAGGCAGAAGGCAAGTGAATCAAAAGGTGTGTTTGGGGGCTGGCAAGATGACTCCGTGGGTAGCCACACAGACATCAACACAAAGCCTACTTCAGAAAAAAATGGGAGTTTCTAAGTGTCACAGGAGCACAATCCTCATAGGGAGGAAAAGTTATGCCTATTGAGTAGTAACAGACATGCTCTGTACCTCCACTCTACCCCAGACAGGCTTCCGAGACCTTCCACATGCCTAAGCAATAGCTCAAGCATGCCTCCTCCATCTTGCCCCTCCCCACCACAGGCACCTCATTTCTCTCTTCCTTGGTCACAGAAATTTGTCTTTATTAAGAGCTGTAGTTTCAGACTGTCCGGGTGGGTACTCCCACAGGGAAAAGGTTCTCAAAGCACAGCTAGACAGCAAGGATTTGCTTTAGGTCACCAGGCCACAAGTATGTGGGGGGACACAGATTAACATGCCCACTGCAGAGGGTCCTGGCTGACCTACACTGCTCATCACAATAGCAATAAGAAAAGATTCAGGTAGTGGTCCTCAGGACAGAAGGTTTTGTTCAATGGGGAAAGGACATGCTTGATGGGCAGCTGTTCCTGCCATCTAGTGGCTAAAGGCGGAGTTGCACTTAGACCACTTTCACTGCGAGGGGCAAAGAATCACAAGAGAATCACAGAGTCCTGATACACTGATAACCAGTGGGTGCTGACCGGGTCTTATCCATTTTCAATGCCCCAAGAAATCTTGGACCACCCTGGTACCACAATTCCTCTCCTCCTAAGAAAATATATCTGCCCATGCAGGGCATGAAAGGAGTGGGAAAGGAATCTAGAACTTTCTACTGAGAGAGCCCTTGACCCATGAGCCCCTCTGTCTGAATGCTAAAATGCAGTTAGCTGGTAGAGAGTACTTGCCTGGTGCCAAGGTCATGGGTTCAATAATCACCAGCATCCTTAAATCTAGTGTTGTGGTAAATGCCTATCATCCTGCCACATGGGAGGTAGAGACAAGAGGATCTAAAGCTCAAGGTCATCCTTGGCTCTAATAACTCAAGGCCAAAATGAACCATGTAAAACCTAAAGCAAGCAGAACTAGGCTAAACAAACTTCCCAAGCAGCTACAAGACAGTGTGGGACTTATCTTTCTCTGTGTTGGGGATCAAGCAAGCCTAAGTGCAGGTCATGGCTTTGGCTATACCAGCTCTGAGTGTACCAGGAACTGAGATACTTCCTGTCACAGTGGGCTTCAAACTCACACAAACAGTGCTGGAACATTTGCCTACCACACACAAGGTCCTCAGTGTGGTCCTCACACACCAACACTAAGCCAAAGTCAAAATCTGTAGGCTGTGGACTTACCATCCTGCTTTGGTGACGGCACCTTGGGCTCCTTCTTGTTTTTGCGACCCTCCCGCCCAGAAGGATCTTCTCCTAAGTCTATGACAAGTTCACTCTCTGAATCAGAGTCCAAGCCCAAATGCACTGTGGGAGAATCCGTCTCATCTTTTCCCTTCAGTTTGTCCTTTGCAGGGTGAGGCGACGGCTTTGCTTTCTCTGCTGTGTCTTTCTCAGGCTCAGGGCTGGCCTTGTCCTTGGAGGGGGCAGGGTCTGCCTTCTCGCTGGCTGGAGAGTTACTTTTCACTTCTTCTTTGACCTCCACTGGGTTTGCAGGTTTGGGCTTTTTTTTAACGGCAGCGGCAGCAGCCTCTTTGTCCACCCGACTACCCTCTCGGTCTTCAGGGTCCTCTGGCTCATTCTTGGGCTTCTGCTCCTCGTCGCTGACGTACTCGCTGTCACTGCTCTCTGATTTTTCGGAATCCTCCGAATCGCTGTGCTCCACGGCTGTGTAAACATCCTCTGAGATCTCATTTATGCCTAAGGGTAAAAGAAAACACATTAGCCTGCAAGAAAGATAGGAGGGAACTGCACCCACATTTCAAGTGGCATCAGCATCTTGGTGGGGACAGCAAGGAAGAGAACCTGGGGGTGATCGAGATCCAAAGAAAGTTTGGGAGGACCTACAAACTGCCAGATTTACGCTCAGTCTCAACAATGATTGATGCAGAGATGGGATGGCTATTAAAAAGATGAGCCCAAAGAAATCAAGTGTCTACACACACACACACACACACAAAATCAACTAGGACCCTAACTCAGCACCCTTCCCAAGTATCAACAGTCAGGCTTGTATCCAGGGCTCCAGAAAGCCAGAGCCTCACCATGGTGGCCACTGCTCAGCCCAATGCATTTGCCCTCACACTTAACATCTAGGCAGCACTACTTACCTGTGTGCATTGTCTTTTTGTCTTAAAAAAAAAAAGTCACAAGTGAAGAATTTCCACATGGACTTGAAGGTGCTGGCTTCTGTGTGAAGAGCACAGGAACCAGCCTCTGTGGGATGCTGGTCTGAGAACAGGAAGCAGCTTATGGCAGAGGCAGAATGGGCTACACCCCAGGTCTCCAGATAACCTGGTGCCTAGCCTTCCAGCTGGCTCCCTGTGCAGCTGCAAAGCCTCAGGTGCTCATGGGAATGCAATCTCCTTCCACTCACAAAGCAGGTAAGAAGAAACCACACCGTACATGTCCATCAAAGGAGACAGAATAGCAGGTGTCTCACACACATGACGTATGCTTCCAGCTCAAACAGCAGGTGAATAATAACAAATAAACCCAAAAAGAATGAAAACCCAAATAATTCTTTATACCACCCTTCAATGCAATGGCTGAGTCTCTGCCATGAACTGGACACATAGGAAAAAAAACCAGAAAAAGACAAGAGCCATGAAGAGGAAGACAGAGAAAGTGGAATCCCTGGAGAATGGTATCTGCCTCCCCCAGGGTCCAACAAACACAGAAACAGGAGGTCTGCAATGGTGGTGCGGTCAGAGGCAGGCATCGATCACAGGGGACAGGAGCTGTTATTTGTGGAACCTTGGGAAAATGACCCACTGTTAAGCCTCAGAGTTCTCTTCTGTTAAAACAGACCTGGGATTATTATACAACTCCCCAGACAACCCAGACACAAGGCTCAGCAGAGTGTACTGGGTCCAGGAGGGTAGGAAAATTCTTACTAGCAATAATAAAGCTTTAAGGCTGCAAGAGACACTCCAGAATGGCTGACCTCAATCCCTGCCTCTGTGTCCTAATGTGACAGTGACCGTAACAAGCAGGGCCACGGTGCTGGCAGGAGACACCATCTCACCATCGAAACAATGGTTCCTGAGAAACTTGTCGTTTCTCCATGAAGCTGATGCCTGGTACCAACCAGAGGAACTGTCTGGGAAAGAAGTTGCACACCACGCTGACAACTTGTCAGTCAGCATCCCACAAGAGCTGAGGCTAGGGACGGGTCACAGACATATCTGGTCAGGATTGCTTAGGCATGCAAACCTCCTACCAGGACCCCTGATTTGTTGCACTTCCCAATGCATTTCCTTTTTTTTTTTTTAATGTTTATTTTTTTTTATTTATTTTATGTGAATTGGTGTTTTGCCTGCATGTATAACTGTGTAAGGGTGTCAGATCTTGGAATTACAGACAGTTGTTAGCCGCCATGTAGGTGCTGGGAATCGACCTCAGGTCCTCTGGAAGAACAGTCAGTGCTCTTAACCGCTGAGCCATCTCTCCAGCCCCTTATGCGTTTCTTTAACTGACCTGTGGAAGACAGTAGCTAAGACTCTCAGAGCCAGGGCTTTGATTCTAAAAAGCTTCAGTGATATCCCTGGTCATCCCACACACCCCCTAATTACAACTCTCTTCTCACCCTCAGATACACGGCACCCACTGACACCAAAAACACCAGGATGAACCTTGCTCCTGGGGCCCGACTTACTATTCACCACTTCTTCCTCAGTTTCCCTGCATTCATTACTACCTCAACCAGTATTCCTGAACATATGCTACATGCATAAAACCCGGTTTCCATGGAGAAGATGATCACTCTAGTTAGAGCCTTCCATAGAGGGCAGGGCCCACCAACTAAGGTCCCTTCTTTATTTGGGGCAAGAAAGAGATAAAGGAGGCTAGCCAAAAGAAAGAGACTTCCAGAAGGTGGTGTTATATGGGGAGGGGGGTGTAGGTGGCCACACTTGCAGGAGAGTTGAGCTTTGTAAGACCCATTCAAGAACAATGCTGTGACATCACCAAGTTTGGAGAGAGGTCAGGCAAACTTGGAACACTGGTGCTTTCACATCTGCATCTCAGGTTCCCAAGCTACCTCAGAGGGAGAACACCCTCTGCTGAATTCAAAAGGTCCTTTCAGAAAAGCAAAAATAACTCCGAGGTAGAAATGCATTCTGACTAGCCAAACAGATGAAGGTCAAGGCAGCTGGTGTGATCACAGCAAGCACGCCTTCTTCTATCCAGGTGCATCTCCCAGACCGGTACCCACAGCACAGGCAGGCAGGCAGGAAACACACCTAGCTGTGCTTTGCAGCTCTCTATGGTCTTGTCCAGGTTGAGCTGGAACCGGCTTCGAATCTGCCGCTTGGGAGAGATGAGAGGCACAGGAGCTGACTGCTGCTGGACCGACTCACTCAGCTCCTTCAAGTCCATCTCGGCTTTGCTTCGATCTGGAAGACACCACCACATCCTTGTCAGAACAGGCGCGAGGGGGACAGAACCCACCACTCAGGTGAGCAAGATGTTAACCATGTTTCTATAACTCAACCACAACAGTATCTCCAGCTGTCCAGAGCCCTGGCACTGGCGGAGGGTAACAGGAAACACATGGCAGACTCACTTCCCCCACAGAACAATTGATTATGGAAAATGCCTATCCCAGCTGGCAGTCATGTTTGTGGAGTTCAGCTGCATTGAGAAAGCTACTAATAATCTATCCAACCACAGGGAACAATGGGGAAGCACCTGCCTGGCCAGGGTATGGAGACAGCTTCCCTCTAACAAGAGGCATGGCACCCCCAGATCACCCTGAGCATGGATTTCATTCCCAAGCCAGCCTGGCTGAGGCTTGAAGAAGAGGACAGGAATTAGGGAACCTTCCTCTCTAGTTTGGTTGTCAGCACCAGTGGCAGGTGAGGAGAGGTAGAGATGGCTCTCCTGTGGTACTGACCTGGCCTGGAAGGTCTTCTCAAGATTTTACCCAACTTCCTAGGCCCAAGGCTCAGGCCAGCTATGGGGACTGGCTGTACCAGCTAGACCAGATCTCTAAGGGCCGGTGAGTTTACTGTTTGAGATATTCCCTACCTCTCCTCAGTGCCCAACACTTTAAAAAAAAAAAAAAAAGAATAAACGAAGATGGATGTAGAGGGCTGGAAGGGAGGAGAGGTCGGCAGGTGGAGCTAAATGCCCTCAGGTTGGCCCTGTTCCTCACCACATTCCCCAGCTGATTTCAAAGGTGGGCGAGAATCCTCTCAGTAACAGACACCACTTCTGAGCCCTCTACCACAGGCACAGGGCCTCTGCTATTACAGATGTGACCCGGGAGCTGGACAGGAAGTGCTTGCTGTCAAGGCCTTCACCAGTTCCTCTTTGGTTTTGACCTGAGCCATACCCCTTCCCATGGCAAAGCATTCTTAACACCAGGCAGCTTCCTGCATCACTACAATGGAGGCCTCGCTGTGAGAAGATTTCCCCCTCCCCTTGCCTTCTCAACCTAGCATCCATCTTTCCAGCCTCCTTCACAGGTTCTTATGAGCACACACAGGCATGCTTCAGGGGGCTTCCAAGTCTACCAGAGAACAAACTGGGAAACCATTTCCCTACACCCACCTTTGTCTCTAAGCATCTGAAGCATTACCTCAGGTGGCTTGGAGGAGGGCTAGGCAGAATATCACACCCATATTCTCTGAGTAAAGGAAACAGTTTGCCTTAACTGCTGTGAGCCCATGTCACAGGAAAGGAGATGAGATAGACCCGGCCTGATGTGTGTATGGGCACGTGTCTGAATAGACACTCTGCTTAACTTTACCCTGAGGCAGGTGGATTGGCATGAGTTTAAGGCCAGCCTGACCTACATATCAAACAGGGCAGCTGGACTACTGTGTGCATTTATGTCTCAAAGACTAAACTCAGTAATACTACAATCCAGAGTCGGCACCCATTTTACAAAATTAGGCTTCCCTGGCCAACAAACTATTATTATATTTATCCAAACTATTATTATTCATCTCAGTGCATGAGGGCTGGGATCAGGCTTCTGGGGATTTAAGCCAAACATAATCTGTCCTGGAGTGACAGCTAGATTTGGACTCTCCCTCAGCACAGGGACATCCACCCCTGCCCTTCTCCACTGGGAGCGACTCCAGCTCCCATTTGCCAGCATTTTAAACATTTCAGCTGACATAAAGACAGCTCCAGCTATAAAGGGAAAACAGAAAGGAAAGATAGCCACGCTACAGACAGAAAAGCACACTCCTCCGTTCTGCAAGGGAGCACGAAGCAAAGTGACTTCACAGAGCAACTCATTCTAAATGTCAAGCCCATGAAGCCTCTGGCCCTCTCATTTCTGTGGGTTTTCCTCCCACGTGGGCAGAAATGTCTTCACTGCAGCTATTTTCAGGGTCAGAAATGGACAGCAACCTGGTGTCACCTCTGTAAATATGGATAAAGGCTCCAGATTACCCGCAAATGAGATTAGAACAGACATAAGCGCTAAAAGACAGCAGCACACGCAGATTCCTATGTTGGCAGCAAAAGACACCCCCTTCTAAGAAAAGAAAATGAGGGTACTGCCACGGAGCCTTTGTGTGGGGAGGAAGGGACAGGATGGGTCCGTGAATACAGGCATTCCTACCTACAGCATGGGGCTCAGGAAAGTCACAGGGAGTGGTGGGTTAGGAAAAACCCTAGCGCCCGCCCCCCAGGAATACCCACACCCTAGAGAACAAGTATTGCCAAGACCTGAGAGCCAAAGGAATAGGCCCATAAAGGAAATGCAGTGACAAGTGACCTTGGGGGGAGGGAAGGAGAGGGAGGTGCGAATGAGCGGAACTATAGCAACAGTCCTCCCAGGCTGTCAGCATCATCACCGGAGGTTATGGACACAAGAGTGCCAGCCTGCCGGGCTGCCAACTCCCTCAAGGACAAGAATGGGCCTCCCAAAAGTTCAAGGCCTGCCTTGGGTATATAGTGAGTTCCAGGTCAGGGTGAGCTGTGTAACAACCCGCCTCAGAAAAGAGAAAGGCTCAGTGAGGGCACCCACCTACCAATCCGCATTCTGGCCCTGGATGGTAGGGAAAGCTGACCTTCGACCTCTGGGGGGGGGGGGTTGCACACATGAGAAAGGGAAGAAACCAGGAAATAGATGCCGTAATCCCAGCACTCAAGAGGCAGAGGCAGACAGGGTGAGACCCTGCCTCCGTAGGGAAAGAAAAGAAATAGAAAGAAAATAGAAAGAAATGAACTAATCCACCCCAAATTTGGAGTCAAACTCAAGCAATTTGATCTGGCTCGCATTTCTCTGCTTTGGCAATCTGATTCACATGGGCAAACAACTAACCCAGAATCACTCAGCAGTCCCCTCTGGCCTCTCCCCTTACACCTTCCCACCCACACAGTGCTCTCCTGGGTCCCCAGCAGAGCGTCTCTCTGTGAGACTGAAATTCCACCCCAGGATTCCATCTGCATACCCAATGCTGGGACATGTACCCCAGGAGTTATGGGGGAGGATGAGAAAGAAATCGAGGCTGAACCCACCTCCAAGCCACCCACTCCTTCACCCACCCACCCACCAAGCCAAACTTTAGAGACCTACAGTGTCACAAGGATGCCGGGGGCCTGGTTTACAGAAGGAACTGTTCTTGCCAAGCATGGTTGGCAGGGAGGAAATGTCACCGTGCGAACGCCTCTGCTCAGTGCTTCTGTTGGAGCGTGAAGGTGGAAGGCAACCCCAGAAAAGAAACCACATTTTCTAGAATGATAAATGTCCCCAAGCAGTTGGCTTCTTCCTCAATCAAGGAGGAACCTGCTGGTGGCTCTGGTGGAATCTCATGCTGCAGACAGATGCTGCAGATCAAAGAGGACTGTCCCTGGTAGCCTCCAGCCCTGTCACCCTGAGAACCCCAAACTACTATTCAGGTCTTTATGCCTCCATCTACCGCAACTCTGTAGGTAGCATAGGCCTGTGTCAACTCAGCTACAATGCTGCACACAGGTGTGTTGTCATCCGTGTGTCGTCCCCCACAAATGTTCTGTCCCAAGATCTCCAGGGCATCACAAGCCTCTGGAGATGCTTCCTCTTTGTGGCGCCCTGCCCCCGTTCTTCCTTTTACTGATCCCTACCAGTGGCCCAGGGCCCAAGCTCCTTCAGAGCACTCTAACCCCAGCTTTCAACCAGAACCATTGGGGTTGGTCATTATTTCCTGTGCCAAGGCTCTCATAAGCACAAGGTACTTAGCCGCACCTTCACCCTCCAACCACAAGGTGGCAGCATTCAATTACTCAGCAAAACATAGGAACAATAGGCCCATTGTCAGTCAACCTTAGACTTCAGGAATCTTTCTGTTTGCCCCTTGATCCTTGGCATGCATGCCAGCCACCCTAAGCTGCATAGAAAAATAATTCCAAGCTAGAAGACCTACATAGGTAGACTCTGTCGCTCACACACACATACATAAACCCCATACCAACTGGAACCAGGCCTTGGTGGCACAGGCCTATAACCACTACCGGAGGCTCTGGATTCAAAGAAGAGCCTATGCATTCAAGGGTAGCTGTACAGCACAGTCAAACCTTGTCTCAAAAAGCCAAAGGATGTAGCTCAGAGGTAGAGCACTAGCCTAGCACTCACAAGGCACTAGGTAAGTAAATAAGAAGTAAATAAGCAATCAAAAGCCAGTGGGCATAAAAGCCAGTAAATCAGGAAACAAATTTAACATTTAACAAAATGAAGAGCCAGAGATGTCTCAGGGGTTGAGAGCACTATCTCTGCTAACAGATTCTGGTCTGGTTCCCAACATGGACATGGCGACTTACAGCTATCTGTAACTTCAGTTCCAGAGAACCTGATGCATTCTGGCCTCCACAGGCACTGGGCAAGCACACTCGTACTCATAAAATAGTAAATAGGGGAATTAAAGAAATTATCAGAATACCCATCCAGAAACTAAGCCTCATGAAACTCACTTCAGTCACGTGTATTTACACAAAAGGAAACTGGTTTGCATGGATCACTTGTAGGGACAGGCCCAGGATAATTGGTGAGAAAACACCTTTACATGGCAGCAGGCATCAGGAAAGCTTCTCATTGTCTCCCTTCCTCTAGCTCAACCCTCCCCTCCATCCACAAAAGGACCGTGTGGAAGCAGTCATCACCACCAAACACACACTTCTGAAAATACCACTGACCCAGGTTCAGGTTCAGGATGCTCCCAGTGGTGGAGGTCTTGTCTGTCTTCGTCATGATGGGTGTCGGTGCTTGTGGAGAGAAAGGCTTCGGGCTGCCAGACAGACTCCCTGCTTGCCCGGTCTTTGTGGAGGCTGGGGAAGCTGGGAAAGTATGGCATGGTTAGAAGCCAGCTTAACAAGTCAGTAAGGCAGCAAAACTCACAGGTTCGGGCTTGAGAACAGGAGAGAACACATGAGGGGGGGTCTGTTCTTCAAGGGCATGTCAGGGTTCTGGACAAGAGCCAGGAGGGAAAGCGGCCATGAACTGCCAGTCAAGGACTGTCCCCAAACAAGAGGACGCTGGGCCAGACAGCCTATTAAACACAAAACTAACAATAGCTCAGCTGCCACTGAGACTGTCTTGGCCCATTCCTGGGGGAATTCTCAAGACAGTGACCAGAGCAAAGCCCTCCCTCACCAAGACCACAGGTCAGAGCCAGGCTTGCCAAAGGCACAGCAACCATTAGGGGGGAGTCTGAGGGGATGCTCACACAGCCTACACCTGCCTCTGACCAACCCCACCCCAGGAGTTCCAGCCTCTGCCTCAAGGCTTCTCAGAAGACATGAAATTGAGCTGGGCACCAGATGGAGGGAGGGAGGTGTTGGCAAATAATCTTCCTTGGTGAGGTTCAAACTCCAACAGGAAGTCAGACCATGAACCTCATGTCTGAGGCTTTTAAACTTCAAAAGATTCCTTCACTGGCCAAACAAGGCAGAGCAAAGGTCAAATGATTTAGAGGTGTAAGAGCTGCCTTAGGACCCACCCAGTCCAGACCTGTTACCCTCACACACTACTTCAAATATTTTTGGGCACGCCCAGCATGGCTCCTGGACCCTGAAAAGGCAGCAAACTGGTCAATGACCTAAGGTGAGGAGGTGTGATCTGGTTCTCACAGGAAGTCATGAATGGCTCAAGGAGGTAGGACTCTAGACACTACCAGAGACTATACAAATATAGGCAGGGTGCAGTAAGGAGAGAGATGCAGGAATATCAGGAGTTCACGAGCATGCTCGGCTATATGGCAGATTGCAAGCTAGTCAGCCCAGCACAGAGCGAAAGCTCCCTTTAATCCCAGATGCAGACAGATCTCTTCAAGTTTGAGGCCAGCATGGTCTACAAAGTGAGTTTCAAGACAAGCTCCAAAGCCACACACACAAAACCCTGTCTCAAAAAAGAAAAATAAAGCTCCTGAACTTGGCTGGGTAGGTATGATGCCAGTTCTGCATATCTAGGGGAGAGCGTGAGACCAAGTGTCCACTGAGGCCATCAGCACGAATCATTTGGAATTAAAGGTACATGGGTGCTGGGAATTAAACCCGTCTCTTCAGTGGGTGCAGGACGAACTCTTGGCCACTGAACAGTCTCTCCAGCCCTATATTTTAATTTCTAGCCTAAGAGCATGGGAAAGACTTGAGCCTAGAGAAACTCAATCAGAGGTGGGCACTTAGGGTTCAAATCCCAGCCCCTGCTGATTAGCTATGTGACTTTAGGAGAGATGCTGGTGTCTGAAGTTCCCCTGGAGAGAGGGATAGGGGCAGCCTGACACGGAAGTGAGGGCAGCACCAACAGCCATGGGGCTGTAGTGAGGGCTGAATCTCACCAGCCAATCATGTCTAGGGCACCGGGAAATGCAGTGTCAGCACTTGCTCTAGACTTCCTATTTCCTTAATAGACTTTGGTTTCTTCATGGAAACCAGTGGTCCTCAATCAGTTTCCATCCTCACCAGCACACACTGAACAGCATATGTAGGTAATTCTAGTTGTCATGACTAGGAACATGGGGTGCTACTGGTATCTAGTTACAGAACCCACACACCACTAAATATCCTACAAGGGACAGGAAAATCCCCACCATGAATTATCACCTGGGAGCTTAAAGACACTTGTTATTCTTCAGAGGACCCAGGTTCAATTATCTTCACCCACATGGTGATTATAATCATTTTGAATGTTAGTTCCAGGGATCCCAAACTCTGGCCTGTGCACTAACACACACTTCTATCTGTAACACCAGTTCTTCGGGATCTGACACCCTCTTCTGGCTTCCATAGGCAATGTGTGCATGTGGTGCACTTATTATGTACCAATACATGCAAGCAAGATATTTATGTACATAAGAACTTTTTAAAATAAACCTTCATAAATAAGATAGAAGGAATTCGCATCTGGTCTCAAATGTCCCTCCTGAGTTGAGAAACCTATGTATGAATCATGGAGCAAATGTGGAAATCCTTTCCCACATCTAGAAAGCGGACAGCAATAACAATTAGATTCATGTCCCCACTGTCAGTCAGTGCTCTAAACATTAAAAATTATTTAAGAATGAAGTTTTATAATAAATCCATTTTACCATAGGGATTAGCAGACTGCCTGGCCTAGTATCCAGCAGGCGGCCTGCCTTCCCCTGTGGACTGCTGCCTGGGTAATCACTCTTAGTTCACAGTATCAGAACAAACAGAAATTGGAGTGCTGGTTACATGAAGAAACAAGCCGTGTGTGTGTGTGTGTGTGTGTGTGTGTGTGTGTGTGTGTGTGTATGTATGCATGCCGTGGAGTAAAATACTTGTGCACATTTTGTGTACAAGCGTGTGGTGGCCAGAGTAGAATATTTTAGTGTGCCTTAGGGGCTAGCCAGTATGTGCTGGCTTGCCTGTTTGAGACAGTATCTTTTTTTTTTTTTTTTTTTTTTACTGAATACATGATGAAATTTATTTATGTTCCCATATAAGATTATAATAATTAAGATACTATTTTGCCTGTAAAATATTTTTCTTTTTTCTTTTTTTATTTATTTTGTATTTAAGAAAAACAGAAAAACAAATTTCAAATGCTGATAAGCATCTGCTTATGATTTTTATCTTCTTTATAGTTATTGTTAACTTATCAGCATTTGAGACAGTATCTTATTAGCCTAGAATGCCCCCAAAACAGGTTAGGCTAGCTGGTGGGAGGCTGAGGGACCCCTATCAGCATTGGGATTACAAGCATGTACCACCACACATGGCATTCTTTTTTTTTAAAAAAAAAAAAAAAACTATTTATTTATTATTTATTTATTTATTTGCCTTGGTGTTTTGCCTGGAACTGGAACTACAGACAGTTGTTAGCTGCCATGTGGGTGCTGGGAATCGAACCCGGGTCCGCTGGAAGAGCAGACGGTGCTCTTAACCGCTGAGCCATCTCTCCAGCCCCCACATGGCATTCTTATATGAGTTCCATGCATTGAATCAGGTCCCCATGTTCGCAAGATCATTTTATTGAGACATCTTGCCAGCCCTAAGTGAAGCATTTTAAAAGCAAGCATTACCAATCGCTACTACAAGAATGCTTTAAATAATTTATTCACTGCTGTTTGATAGCTTAAAAGGGGGACATACTGCCCCTGAGCATTAAAGATGGCGGCTTCCCTAGCTGTGCACTAAGTAAATAAGCAGGTCTAACAGGGCTCTGCTTGGGCCTCAGGGATGTGATGAGGAGGCCTGGGCAAGAAGGGGGACAGGAACTCAAACCAGCAGAAACCAGCAAAGGCGCCACTGCTCAGATTGTGACTAGTGTGGCATGTGTATAAAGCAAAATGGGGCCAGAGAATAAAGATGCTTGCCACCAAGCCTCAGCCCCAGAGTTCCTTTCAGTTCCTAGGACCCACTCAGTGGAGGAGGACAGACATGCTTGCAGACAAAACACCCCGACAAACAAACAAACAAACAAACAAACAAAACCTTTAATTTTTTAAAGCCAGTCTAGTCTATATATTGAGTTCCAGGCCAGTCAGGGTTACAGAGTGAGATTCTAACCCTGTCTCAAAAAGAAAAAAGTAAAATGCAAAGCATGGTGGGAGCTGCAGACATCCCAGAGGATGCCACTCTGCTTGTGATGAAAATTACGGGTAAAGCCACTATTCTCTAGTTCTGCATATATATTTCTGTGGACATTTGCTGTGGTGTTTATCTCATAGAAGCAAGCTAGAGAACATGGACACACACAAACTAAACCAGCACTTAAAGGCTGCATAGTTGGCGCATATATATATATATCCGAGGCTTCTGCTGTGGCAGCAATCTGGCCACACTACATCCACATTTGCACTGAGAGCCAGCTGAGAAGATGGCCCATGGTTCAGGGTTTGGGAACTTTCAGGTCATAGCCACTCATGAATCTGAGCAGCTCCTTCCTTAACAGAACACAAACCAGAAACACTAGGCTGTACCTCCAAACAACAGGGCAAACATCTGGGGCCAGCAAAGCTAGTTCAGCTGGTAAAGGCATTTCTTCCCAGGCCTAGTGACCTGAGTTTAATTCCTGGGATCTATGTGCCAGTGAAAACTGATTCCAGCCAGATGACCTCTGACTTCCACAGCAGTGCTACAGCGGGTACAAGTGGGTGCATGCACACACATACACACCCAAATATTCTAAGTGTTAATGCCATCTGGGGAGGTATTACACACCAGTGCACATGAGCAGAAGCATGGAATGAGTCATTATGAGTCAGAGCTCTGCTGTTCCATGCCCCCGTCACCTGTCAACCGCACTCGGCTCCCTTCATGGCCCAAGTGCCTGAGGTCTGACACCTCGAGAGCTGGCCATAGGAGGGAGGGTTGGTGGGGCCTGAGCACTTGTCAGCGATAGCTATTCCATGACAACTATTGATTTCACAATAAAATGGAGTTTGTGAAAACACTCTCCCTTTCCTTGACAGTACCCCCATGGTGGAATGTGGCAACAGCCAAGGCACCATCAGCTCAGGGGGGTTTGCAGGCTCAGGATGGCACCATTGTACATTAACATTTTCACTGGGGTCTTTCAGTAATAGCTGTTGAAGCTGCCCCTCCCACTCACCCACCCCCAGTTTGCCTAAATGGCCCATATAAAGAGGTAGGATGGGGTAGAGACCACTTTGAGGCAGCTACAGGCACCCTGCTGAGCAGAGACCTGCTTAAAAAGCTTGAGGTTGAGATACCAAGTCTTTCAAAGGAAAAAAGATGGCTGGTGTTGGGGCCAGTGAGATGATGGAGCAGGCAAAGGCCATTGAGCCTGATGACCACGACCACACACACACACACACACACACACACACACACACACACACATCTCCTCCTCCTCCCAGGGTAGACATCTTGTCTGATCTTATCCTAACTGTGGGGGTGTCTAAATGAACATGTCCAACCTCCTCTCCTCCACCAGCCTCTTCATCCCTGCTAACAACAGAGGGCAGGAGGGAGCTGACCCGCTTCATGGCCTGCCTGGGAGGTTTGCCACCCAAGCATGAGTTCCTTCTGATTCTTATACTCTATAGTCAGAGCTGACAAACTTGGGCCTATGGTCCAATCTGTTCCCTGTCCCTGTGTGGCCTGCTACTTAAGAAGGGTATTTAACATTAGGTAAGAGGCACAAAAAATTCAACAGTTTGGCTTTTTTCCCTACATATGAATATTTTGCCTCCACTTATGTCTGTGTACCACGTGCATGTCTGGTGCCCAAGGTCAGAAGAGAACACCAGGGTCCCTGGAACTGGAGTTACAGATGGATGTGAGTTGCCATGTGGATGAAGGAACCTGAACCCAGCTCCTCACCGAGAGCAACCAGTGCTCTTAACCATCGAGCCATCTCTTCAGCTCAATTCAATAGCTCTTAAAGCATACACTTTTTTATTGAAACTCAGCTACCTATTTCCATAACTGCAGCCATGACCAAAACACAGACCTACCCCAAAAAGTCTGCTGTGAGCATCACACAGGAAAGGGTGTAATTTGTGAGAGCAAAATAATTCTGAACATCACCCTTCTTTTTTCAAGGTTTTTTTTTTTTGCTTTGTTTTGTTTTTAGTGTTTTTGAGATAGGTTCTCATGTAGTCAAGGCTGGCCCTCAAATTCCTGTTATTCTTGTCTCTACTCCATAAATGCTGGAGTTATCACACAGCATATGCTACCTACCACACCCAGCTTCACTTTATTTTATTCCTCCACTTTACAGGATTAGCAAATGTCTTAAGAATGATGGGGTAAGATGGTTGTATATTTTTTAGGATAGAGACTCTGAAGTCTAAGCTCTCACCTTTTAAGAAAAGCTTCAATAAACAAGGAATTTTGCCACAAAGCTTTATGTCACGTATACCACCCAAGGGAAGGCAGGTGCTAAATTAAACATGTCAAGCATCCTTATATTCCTATAAAGCTGTTTTTTGAAATGCGGAACAGGAGAGCAAAAAGGAACTTGCACTTGAACGAGTTTTATTTTATAATGCACTAACTTCAAGCCCATTTTTAAAAGGGCAACTGTGGTGGGGTACACTTGTAATCCCAACACTCAGAAAATGGAAAGAAGCAGGAGATCAGTCCAAGACCAGCCTGCACCATCTCTCACTAACATTCAATATGTGCTTTAATTTTGGGAAGAAAAAGTTCTATTTAAGTGACTCCTTCATTGCACCTCTTTTCCAGTCCACATAGACAGCAGATTAGAAATCACCAAGAAAAATAACTCCACGGCCAACAACACTGCTTCTGTCTTGTTGTGGGTCCCAACTCATTCTGTCCTCAAGAGAGTCTACACGCAGCCAGTTAGGGTTGTCATGGTAAAGGTGGGGAGCCTAAAGACATCAACTATGATGTCCAAAACCACACTGGCTGAGTGGAACGCCTGGGATTGGAGACTAACGTCATCTCCCAAATGCAATCTTGAAGGTGGTATAATAGCCGGGCAGGGAGATCGGTTTCCAGTTTGTTTTTCTTAACATCTGAGCTAACCTTAACGTAAGTGTATTGAAGACTAAGCTTTCAAGTACAATGCAATGAGACAAAAACAGTCACAGAACACCGTTGTAAACAGCCAAGAGGCCTTGAGCTCTGCAAGGTTTTTGCCCATCTCTACCCCTTTCTAGGAATGGCCATTGAGAATACTTCTCTCAGGTCTGGGATCTGGTTACTCATTTACCTAATCCACCATAGTGCCCAATGATGGTTGTGCTTGCCAGCCTCCTTGTACCTGGGGTGAGGCACCCAAGGAACCAGAGTGCACCAAGCATCCTCTTACCCCATGCTCCCCACTGGGGCTGACCTGTGCTCTTATCAAGGAAGTCCATGGACTCCTCGCTTGCGCTGAAGTGGCTGGATGGTGCTTTCTTCTCCGGGTCCTGCTCCACATCGGAGCCCGTGTGCACAGAGGAGTTCGTACTGGTAGGGGAGCGTGGCATATCGGACAAGGAGATCCTGCGGCCTGCACCTCCGCTCAGAAGAGGTTTACTCAGGAGGATCTTGGGGGATGCTGTCATGTCAAAATTGAGCTTCACCTTCTCCTGTTTGTCTGTCTTGGCAGTGCCGGCACTGGGGTTGCTGGGATCGAGCAGCATTTGGTACTGGCTATTAGGGGTGTAGGGTGTCCTGAACGGGGAATAATTAAAAACCCCAAACTTCCTCCGAATGTTCTCTACATAAACTTCCATCTCTTGCATGGCGCTGTTGAAGATACTTTTAGTCTTTTTCACAGAAAAGGGGATTTCTTTAGACATGAGGTAGCAATTATTGATTGGAACCCAGGCTCTAGGAGGGTAAAAGAGAGAGACTGAGTCAGTCAGCTTTCATTCATTTCCAAGACTGTTGATTCTTTTAATTTTCTTAATGCAAACCAAATTAGCCTGGTGGGCGCTTGCCAAGATTCTTAAATGTGGGTTCTCCTTTTTAAACAAATGGCTTGTTTTGAATGGTTAATGAATGATCCACTTCACAGAGGTATTAAGGATGAAACAGGAACAACAAAATTTAGCCAGGGTGTGAAAAGGCTCCACACACTTGGCCATCAATCTGTTAGAAACACAATGGCAGCCTTCAAGGCGCTCAGCAGGTGAAGGCATGCATCTCTCTGCCAAACCCACAGCCCTGCTCTGGCAGGGCCCACTTGAGGGAAGAAAGCCAGGTCCCTCAAGCTGTCTCGTGGCCTCCACACTCGCTGTGGCACTCACATGCACACACACAAAAATGAATAAATAAATGAGTGTTAAAAATAAAAAAATAAATGAAACGACAATCCCTTTAGTTTTCTGCTTTTTTTCAGAGTAAGAAAAAACAGTCACAGAGTCCTTCCCGACACATCTGAAGAGGGCATATTTCCTGGATCTCGCTCAGCTGAACATGGACCTCCTTTTGATTATAATTCCATATGAGACTAGTCTTTGTAAGTTCATATTCCTAGAAGGAGGTGCAAATTTCAGATTTATTTGAGACAGGATCTCACCTTGTAACAGTCCAGGTTGGCCTACAAGGTCACCAAACCTCATGGCCAGCATGTGAGAAAATGAACATGGGGAAACCCCTTTATAATAAGTAGCCTTGGGCTTTGGGGTAGACACTCTCCACCTGCTCCTTCAGGGAAGTGCCATTTTTCTCTATAAACCCCCACACTCCAGAAAGTTTTGCAGAGACCCTGAAACAAAAGCATCAGTAATGGGAGACTTTTCCAGAACTTTTCCCATGACCCTCCCCCAAAACCACAGGAAGGACTGAGAAAACCCAACCTCGCTCCTGTGGATTAGGGGCAGAAGAACATCTTGCTAATTGTATACTCCTGACTCTACAGTCTCAACCTCATTCATAATGTTTCCATGGAGACCAAGAACTCTCGGGTTCCTGGACCCCAAACTTAAGCCTGGCATAAAGCCACAGGATGTGGTGAGAGCCAGGGGGAAAGAAGATACTTATTCTAGTAAGAGAACCATTTGTCCAGCTATGTCCGAAGTACCCACTTAAGAATCTGGACCCATGTGCTGGAGAGATGGCTCAGTGGTTGAGAGCACTGACTGCTCTTCCAGAGGACCGGGGTTTGATTCCCAGCACCCACATGGCAGCTCACAACTGTCTATAGTTCCAGTTCCAGGCAAACACCAAGGCAAAATAAATAAAAAAGTTGTTTTTTAAAAGAAAAAAAAGAATCTGGACCCAGCTGTTCCTAGTCTCCCTGGTCTTTGAAGAGAAGCAGTGGGCGGCTTCTACAGCATTTCACACCATGTCAACAACTGGCATCGAATTCCTACATCTGAGGAGGAAATGATACAGGAGAAAGAGAAAGCCTGGCTGCAAGCGAGAACCCCCAAATGGCTGGTGTCAGCGTGCTAAGTGAGCAGACCCTCATGTCTCAGCAACGAGGCTGAGCAGAAGTCAAGCAGCTGGAAGAAAGAGATGGATGGGGCTGTGGGCTAGGTAAGGCTGCGTGACAGCCATTAGAGCCCACAGGGCTGTCTCAGACATTTCCCACCTAGGAGGACAAAACTCCAAGAGAGCAAACTCAACAGTCCTGAGTCAGCACCAGGGGCTTCCCAGCCAGGGGTCACAGGCCCAAGGCTCTTGCCCTTACTTAGGCCATAACTGAATCCCTCACACCACCACCTTCCCAAATGCCTTAAGGAGCCTAGGCAAGTATAAGCATAAGCTCTTTTTCCTTAAAAGGAAATGTGGTTTTCCTCAGCACAGAAGGCCTCAGGGAAGGGCCACTACAGGAGTCTCAGGACTGTTCTTCCCGAGTGACTCTAAGCAAGATGTTGCCCTCCCTGGGCCTCAGTTTCCACACTCGTAAGACTGAGGTAAAAAGCAGCAACTTTCAGCACCAGAACAAAGTGCCTGGCGTCTGGGGACAGGAGCATGTGTCTGCACTCGAGCCCTCAGGAGGCTGAAGGAACACAAGCTCAAGGTTAGCCAGGCAACACCAGGCCTTGTCAGTTATAGGGTAGGCACATGGCAGCTAACAGGGATTTTTCTTAAGGCTTTGCGATCATTTGGCATAAGAGTTTCTATAATTTTAAATAATGGTACATATGTCTAAAATCAAACAAGCAATTCTTTTAAAAGATAAAAAGCATGCACACGCCTTTAATCCCAGCACTCAGGAGGCAGAGGCAGGCGGTTCTCAGGCCAATCTGGTCTACAGAGCAAGCTCCAGGACAGTCAGGACTGTTAAACAGAGAAACCCTGTCTCAAAAAAACAAAAATCTAAAGAAAAAAAAAAAAATGAAAACACACCGAGGGAGTCTTCAGAGAACCCATGGCTTGCCAGAGCCTCCATGAGCTTGTTTTCTGGCTGATCAACTTGACAGTCTGAGTGGGGGGTTCTGGGATGTTTCTTAGCCCGACCCAGCTCACTGTTACATGCCTAGGCTTTCACTTTAGCACCACTGTGAAGTGAGTGTTCTAAGAAAAAAGAGACAGCTATGGTGCCTGTAGTAATACCTCCCATGAGTCCCTATGTCATGGTTTCCCCACATATTAGCAAAGCAGCCTGTGGATGAGTCTTTCTGGGTCAGTTTCTAGAGCTAGATATGGTGGCGCAATCCAGCAGTCAAGCCTGAGACAGGCGGATCTCTGTGAGCTCAGGGCCAGCCTGGTCTGTAGAGTGAATTACAGGATAGCATCCCTATAGGTGAATCCTACCGAATAATCTTAATCTACTATGATATGAACACGAGTGCTCTGTGATGAGATGGGTAAGGCACAGCCAGCTACCAGAAAGTGAATCCTTACTCTCTTCCGAGCACCCAGTCCAAACCACTTAATTATAGCACAGCCTCCTAGGCTCAGCCTTCCACCAGCCTCTGCCCTCCAGCTCAGGGGACCAGAACCTTCACACTCACATGGGAGGTAGCTAGCTCAGGAGCTCACCTAGACAAGTATCTGCCTGCCAGCTATCTCACTGCAGCATGGAAACAGCCTGAGGAAGCACATTCCTTGAAATGCAGGAATGCTGAAGCTCAAGGCAGGTCAGGATGTGGAACACCTGGGGACAGAGCTCATTTGGTGAGAGCTTGCTAGCATGGAGAAGCCTGGGTTCCATCAACACACAGCCAGGTGTCAAGGCGTATGCTTGGAAATTCCAGCATTCAGGATGTACGGTAAAGAAGATCAGGAGCCCAGAGTCACCTTCTAATATAAACAGATTGAGAACAGCCTGGGCTACATGAGCCCCTGACACCACTACCCCCGAAAAAATGGGGGGTGCCAAAGCCACTAACACCTCATTGTGACAAGGGATATGATGGAATTTCTGTAAGAAACTGAATCTCTCTTCAAGAATTTTTTTCCTTTGATTTGTAAGTCAATCGAAAATTGACAGAGTGGATAACATATATGTGTGTGTGTGTGTGTGTGTGTGTGTGTGTATGTACATCCTGTGTGGCACATAACTTTAACTCCTATGCACTCACTAAACATCTTCTCAGAATGCTTGTTGGGGGGGAAGAGGCAGGCCTTTCTGAAGGAGTCTTTGCTTCATTTAATCATAAGATGACTCTCTGAAAGGGAACATGTTAAGGGGCGCCTCTGACTTCCTGTCGTTTGCAGGTAGGCGGGGCGCCAAGGCTGTGTAGCTGTTAGCTAGAATGAACTCCATTCAGCCTGTGAGGAAAGGGGGAAGGTGGGGAGGCTGAGGGAGGCTTCAGATCTGTCAAAACATCATCCCCTCCTGTCACTCCCCATTTTAGATAGACAGAAAGGAAATGGGGAGGGGTAACTTCTACCTAAAGCTAAGAGAATCATTTAGTAGCAATCTAGGAAAATTCCTCTGGTCCCTAAAAGCATTACTTTTAAAAGTAATTTGCACAGAGGCTTAATTTACTCCAGAAAACAAAATAAAGGAATAACTACACATCAAACAGCAGCACTTCACACAGCCATGGAACTCTCCTTCCAAAGTCAGATCTATCAACAGAACCACAGAGGCGTGAGTGATTGTTTCCAAAGACTCCTAAAGCAAGTGCTGGAAGCCCTCCCCCACTGAGCTTAACACAGAACCAGGAACAACAGAACTCACAGCCAGATGCTCTGCCACCTCATCACATCTAACATTATTACCCAAAGGTCCACTCGAGCCTGCTTTCAAAGCCCCACCTGTCATGCTGTCCAAAGAAGCGGGCATCGACCTGCCCATCTTTGTCCCGCAAAGCTTTCGCTGGCCAGAACGGGAAGCCTTTCAGTTTTGCCCAGACCAAAGGGTGCGGATTGCTCTAGAAGAAAAAAAATGCAGAGTTAGCATTATATTTGACAGCAAGACATGTTAAAGTCTGAAAGATAATGTGAACATAGGGAGCCAGGCAGGCTCTGCTGATTACATTTTTGTCACCCTGGCACAGGCTAGAGTCATCTGGGAGAAGGAAATGACAAGAAGAGGCCTCCATCAGACTGGCCCGCAGACAAGTCTGTGGGCATTTTCTTGATTAATGCTGATGTGGGGGAGCCCAGACTACTGGGGGATGGTGCCACCCCTGGGTCGGTGGTCCTGGGTTCTATAAGAAATCAGGCTAGGCAAGCCATAGGAGCAAACCAGAAGGCAGCACCCTCTTCAGCTTCGGGTCCTGCTCTGACCTCCCCGACTGATGCTATGAGATAAAACAAACCCTCTTCCTCCCCGAGTTGTTTTGGCCATGTGTTTATCACAGTAGTTAGGTAAAATAGGACACAAGTCACCAGCAAAGGACAGCTGCAAGTAGGTGTCCTACTGCAGGTGTGGAGCCCGGACAGAGCTGGGGAGGGGCTCGAACATTGAAAGTAAGCCCAGCAAAGGCAGAAGCAGGAAGAGGTCTGACTCAAGGCCAGCCTAGTCTACAGAGTGAGTTCCAGGACAGCCAGGGTTACACAGAGAAACTCTGTCTTTAATAATAAAAAGTTGCAACAGAGAAAAGAATCAGGCTTGGGTCCTGGCTCTGCTCATTTCATTACCACCATGAATACGAAAATTCACCTCTTTAGGCACCACAGAAATAGTCACTAGGCCAGCCTGTGCTGTTTGGACAAAATGTGGAGCTATGCAGGTGGGTGGCTGCAGGAACCGCTCGCTCATCTGCTGGGGACTCCCCAGGGCTGAGGCTGCACTAGTGTTTCTCTCCAGAGGCAAGAAGAAGCCTGAGACACGTTTTAACCAACACTTGTCCAGTCTTGCACTCAGCAGCCCTCCGCCCTGCCTCTCTCTCACACACTCACCCCACCCTGAAATGCACAGCTCTGCAAAACAGTGGGTCACTGCCCTTTTGAGGAATTGGATGAACCTTCAAGGAATCACCTAAGATTTCTAGAAAACACAAATATTTACATTATGATTCATAACAGTAACAAGACTACAGCTGTGAGGTGGCAACAGAATAACTTTATGACTGGGGGGTCACCACAACATGAACTGTGTTACAGGCTTATGGTTAGGAAGGTTGAGAACTGCTACTTAAACATACTGGATTCAACCAAGGTCCAGGAGGGTGACTCTGCGCCTCTCTGGAGAGACTGCGGCAATGCTCCAGGAATCTATGTCCAAAGGTCTTAAAAGTGACCCAACCAGACTTTAAAATGACACAGCAAACTGCAGGCATATGACCTCAACCCACTTGTCATATATGCCTCTTTTGAGTCAACCTAGTTAGCATGATGCTTAAATCTGGAGCAAAACACTTCGACCCAAGGTTTGCCCAAGCCCAATTAGGTCCATTCTGCCCTGGCCTTTTTCAGAACAACTTAAAAAAACTTTACAACCTCATGTAATGAATCCCTGAAGAGACAGCCCTTTTGGAGTAGCCACCAAAGGCTCCAGAGCTGGAGAAATGAAATAAAGGCACCAAGTTCAACTTACACATGGCTCACAAAACCAGTTGTCTCGTTTTTGGCAGGCGGCAAGATAGCACTCTGGGCATACTTCGATTTCATTCATCTGCAAAGTAAAAATCCATTAGTATGTAGAGCCCAGGAAGGGCCTCACATCTGGCAGCCCTCAGTAAATCCCTGGACTTCAAGTGCTTGGACTTTCGTTTCAAGATCAGGTTTTCTTCTTTTGGTTTTTCTCTTGTATGAGGGGGCAGAGAGCTAGGAATAGAATCTTGCCAGGTAGCCAAGGCTGGCCTCAAGGTGATAAAGGGATCCTTCTGCCTAGGCCTCCTAAGTGCTGGGAAGTACTACACAGAACACAGTTGCTTAATAATTCTCTATCTCTCTGGTGTGAGTGTGTACAAGAAGAGGCCAGAGGCCGGAGGGTCCTATGAAATCATTCTCTACCTTGTTAGCAGGGTTTCTCACTAAACTCGGAACTCACCAATTTGGCTAAACGGCTGCTGAGCAAGGTCTGGGATCCTCCCGTGTCTGCCTCCCCAGACCTTGGAGTACAAGCATGCACTGTCATGCCTGGGCTTTTACATAGGTGCTAGGGGATCAAACACAGGTCCTTGTACTTTCCCTGAAAGATGCTACCGGCTTAGACATATCCACAGCCACAGCCTCCACTCAAGCCCAGCACATTCACAGTCCATCCAGCCTCATTCACAATATCCAGAAGTGACTTCAACATGCTCAGTCCGAGCTTGCCTATCTCTTGGCTGAAAGTTTCCAGAAAAATCTGCCACACTAGCAGCTGTTTGGCATTGACCTCCACTCCCAACCCTGACAATGACTAGGTAACACTTAGAGGCATTCTGGTTGTCCCAAGAGGAAATTCCCCATCCTCAAATGCCAGCAGAGCTAAGCAGAGAAATTAACAAAAACCTTCAACCACTGCCCAGCTCCATCCAGGCCATGTGCAATTTGACCTCTGCTCATCTACGGAATCGCAGCTGGACCAATTTTGTTTGGAATCCCTCCTCTCCACCTCCCCCATGTCTCACGCTCAACCTCCTACATCACTGTCCAGGGTAGTTAACCACAGCCATGTCACCTTCTTTATCTGCACGAATGACAACCAGAACATTCACCCACAGCAGCTGCTCCCCTCCTCCTTTTTAAGATGGTACATTCAGGAGGTGGATAGGAGCGTAGAACCAATGGCCTCAACCTAAAGTCAGTGTACTACTGACTAGTCCAGGGGCTTCAGAAAAAAACAGCTCACACCTCTGAGCGTGCTGCACCTCTTCATCATCAGGGATGATGAACACAGAATCCACACAGCGGTAAACACTACAGACTTAGCATGCCATCATTCTAGATGTCATACCAATCAGATCCACCTAAGTCTTCCATAGCTGAGAATTCATTTACTCCTAACAAGTGGGACAAGAATGGGATACTGTCATTTCATTTTAAGATATGGAGGGAAGGGACGAAGCCCTCAAAATTCAAGTTATCTACCCCAGAGTTCACAGTGGCAGAGAGACAGGACAGGATTTGAACCCAGGCAGTAGATCTCCAACGCCTAGATGAGTCTCTCAACACACATACCATTTATTATCTTCCTATTGGTAGTCTGACACTTCTCTTTGCTTCCTATTACCATGCAGAGACCATGCAAGTAACAGGCACTCTGCTACAGCTCCATCTTGTAACCCACATGTATCCCCTATACCCACCCCCAAGCCAGCTTTAGTGAAGACTGAAGGAAGAGGGGATGGATGTGTTTCCTCCCAGCATGCTAGGCACACCACTCATGCTACTCCAAAGGATTACAGGGGGAAATTCATCACAACTCACTAGGAATGCAATGCAAAAGGGAATGACAGTGAAATGCTGTTGTCCCATGGGAGAAATAGACATTCATAAATTTTAGATGGCCTTGAGAGAAAACTCAGAGGCTAAAAGCCCTTGTGGCGCTTGCTGACAAGCTGGGTTTGGCTCCCAGGACCCGCCTCAGGAAGCCTGCCTGAAACTGAGTGTAAGTCCAATTTTAGGGGAACTGACCTCTGCCCCCCCTGCCCCCTGCAGACATCTGTACGCCAATGATGCACATAAATACACAGACACTCATACACACATAAATAAAAATAAATAAATAGGAGGCTGGAGAGATGGCTCAGCTGTTAAAAGCTCTGATTCCAGAGGACCCAGGTTCAATTCCCAACACTCATGTGGCCGCTAAAAACTGTCTGTAACTCCAAGATCTGACACTCTCACACAACCATACCTACAGGCAAAACACCAATGCATATAAAATAAAAATAAATATTTTTTAAATAAATAAATCATTTTTAAAGATCTAAACTTTCTACAATGAAAAAAAAAAACCATACACCAACATATAGATCCACCTCAGGTTGTTATGCACACTGCTACAGATATTCTAGAAAACAGTCAGGAAACATCCACCACAGAGTATAGACATCCAATCTTTTCACCTTAGGACACACTATTATCTATGAATTTCACGCCTGAGAATCACACAATGAACTTGGGAAAGGGGAGAGGGAACACCATCATGGCCAGGCAATATGACAGGAGGGTGGCATGCTGTATACACCTTTACTCTTGGCACTAGGAAGGCAGAGGCCAGCCTGATCTACACAGCAAGTTCAAGGCTAGCCTGGGCTACATGATGGGACCCTATTTTAAAGTGGGGGGAAGGAAACATCCTTTATAACCTTGTTCCCCCTAAGTCAAAACCACAAACCTCTGTGAAAGAAATGAATGACCCCAATGATGGAGGTGAAGGTCAAACTGAAAAAACTCAGGATTCCGTGTACTTGTCACAACTTCATGCTAAAAATTCCTCCTGTCCCCTTAGGTCACTGCTGAGCTAACGGGCTCCTATGCCACTGGGGGCCCCTCTTCCTGCTTTCTGGTGCTGGGAGGATGAGATGGCCGTACACAACACAAAAGTCATTGTGGTCACCCACTGGGCTGCCCTGTGCCTTGAGGACACGCCTACACCAAGAAGGCAGGAAATACGTACCTCATGCTCACAGATTTTGATGACGACTTTTGCTATCTGCGTCAACTTGTGATTTCCTGAGGAGTAAGAAAACTAGATTATTTCAAAGGCAAACAGCAAGGTGCCGGCCTTGGGATTACACTTGCATTAGCAATTTTTTAACTTGCCCCTCCCCCAAGATTCACCATTTAAGGGCTTAAAAAAAAAAAAAAAAAAAAAAAAACAGGTTTCAGGCTTTCCAACACTGATTAAAATTACTGACTTCTCTATCAAGAACTACACTTTATCATCATCTTGCAATTTAGCAGTTGGTGTAGAATTCCCTACAGATGAGGTTAATATTTCAAAGTACTCTGACATTCTAAAGGGCGTAATTAACAGAAAGGAGCCTTATTTAACCCTATAATCCCAGAACACAATGCAAAAGGAAATGGGAGTGTCTGGTGACTCAGTGAAACTCCAGCAGAAGCTGTGGAGGAAACCAGATGAGCCGATTCTCATCACTTAATGACTAAGTCGAAATCAGCAGTCTCTGCCTCTACCAAACCTCCTAGCTAATGACATGAGCATCTGGACCAGAGCTAAGGTCAAGCCTTTTTCCTTCACACTAAACCAGAGGTCAAAACAGCCAAAGGACTGTGCTCTCTTTAGTCCTAATACTATTTTCAGAAACTTTAAAATACTATTTTACAGTTTGTTGGTCTGAAGAGAAGACTCAGAATGTGCTTGCCTCAAAAGCATAAGGACTCCATGGCCAATCATTCTAGCCTAATTGGCTAGCTCCAGGCTGAAGAGACAATGTCTCAGAAGACAAGCAGAAACCAAGGGAGATGGTACCTGAGGTGGAACCTGGAATTGACTTCAGGCCTCAAACATGCACGCACACAGGGGCATGCCCACCCCAACACACATGCACCTACATGAATATTCACTCATCCAAACCTACACACACATCTCTATGGACTCCATAAAGGGCAGCACCCAGGAAGAATCCTGTAATGGCATCCCCTCCATCCACCCCACACACTGGCCATTCTAGCCAGTGTTTTCCTCCCTCTACCCAGGCCCAAGCACCTTTGCCTGATCTGATAATCAGAGTTCAGTATCAGGTATATCCCCAGTTTGCTCTGCAAGTGTTCTGAGACAGAGTCCCTCACTGAAGCTGCAGATCACTGGTCCTGATCTGGAGAGTCCCCTGTCTCTACCTCCCGACTGCTAGGGTGACAAACATATGCTGTGACATTTGGCTTGTACACGGGCACTAGAAATAGAAACTCAGACCCTTATTTTACTGACTAGGCTACCGTCCCAGCCACCTAAACCTGATACTATTTTCAAGATTCTTTTCAGTTATGTGTATGAGGGGAGGGGTGTGCATGTGAATGCAGAGAGCCACTGAGGACAGGAGAGTCAGATCCCTTGGAGCTGGAGTCATAGGCCCAACATAAGGGCTGGGAAACAAACACATATGGTCTGGAAGGGCAGCAGGTGTTGTTAGGTGTTCATCCAGTCCATGAAACCTGATTGATTTTAACAAAGGGCAGAAGACTGTGCCATGCTGGTACCATACTCTCTTCCTTGAGAACCTCCAAGCTACTCACCCCCATTATAAATGATGCAATTGTGCAGGATCCACTTGGCATCAGCCAGGAAGGCCTCTGTACAACCATACATCCTCTTTTTTGCATTCTGGGAAAGGAAGTCAGAGAGCGTTATGACCATCAACATTGATACAGGCAGCAGTGCTAACACCTGGGTCCCCTATGCCTGTCACAGAAGCCATCTGCCAAACTAATTGGTGTCCTCTGACTCATTTCCCAGAATGCTATTAGACTGAAGATCTCTAACCCTATATGCACTCAAAGTCATCACAGGGACTTAAACGTTCTCATCTTGAAAATGATGTCATTTATTCGGTAGCATCATCCAACGAAGGGTACAGTTTATATAGCTGAATATCATGACTAATAAAGTCACTATGGTATCACATGCCTGTCACAAAAGGCCAATGAGGTACTTTTGACAATGTGCAGAAGCTGAGGTAGGACAGTCTGAAAACGCCTGATCCCCACTTAAAGCTAGAATTGCAACCCTGTCGGTTTTCAATGCTTTTTCTTTCCAGCACACCATGAAGGTCTGTGCAATTTTCCAAAGTAGATGTGATCTACTGTTCTGGGGGGGCGGGGGAAGGGGTGTGTATTAGTTCAGGCATTATGACATCATGTTATGTTTATAGATACCTTTGTTTTCTTACAGAGTTGGGGATCAAAGACAAGGCCTTGCATAGCCAAACCCAGACCAGACCCAGCCCTAGGAAGATGTGTTTCAAACCCATATTTAGCTGCTGTGTTGGGAAATTTGCATGAGGATCCTGTGCTCAAGCAAAGCACTTCAAGTGTGATTTTCACCATGGAATTTTAGCACAATATCATCAAGCATTAAAGAAACAGCCTGATGGGCAAAAAGGGAATTCATCTGGAGCTTTCCAAACACGTCATTTTCTCTTCCTCTTCCCTGCTGCTATCATTAACACCTCCAAAGAGGAAGTGAAAAGCCAGTCAATCAAGTCCCTAACTCTCTGGAAGGAAGCTGGGGCCATCCCTCAATCCCCTTCAGTGCGCCAGGAGGAGGTCACAAAGGAAGAGCATGGAAGGCAGAGTTCTAACTAAATAAAACAGAGCAGGATAATATAACTGGTACTTGGACAGGAAAAGGCAAGAGCCTCAGCCATCTGGACACCTGTGCTACCTCAGCCAGGCCCTGTGGTAGAGGCCAACCTTTTCCAATGTACAAAGGTCCATGGGGTGGAAAATATATTCTGCATAGTCAGGATGCTGTTCCAATGGAACTGGCTTCTGGAATGCATCTGTCTGTAAGAGAAAGAGACATGCGCTCAGGCAAAAATCCATCACTGATCTGAACCACACATGGAAAGCAAAGCATGCTGAAAACCAGACACACACGTTCAGTTATAGTGATAACCACACAAGATGACCTTGAAAGGCTCAAGGTGACCCATCTTCTAATTCCACTCTTCGCACAGAGTGTCCTGGGCCAGGATGAATATGTCTAGTTTTGTTATTTGTTTTGATTTCAGTCCGTAGCCTCTGCCCTTTTCCATTAAGGTTGACAATTACAACACTGTAAGCCACTTTAGGTCTCTAGAAGACACTTGTTGTGTAGTTCATACCCTGCACAAACTGACTGGGAGCTATAATGACACCGACTCACCAAAAAATGTCCCCTTAGTGTGAGCAGAAGGTGTGACCCGGGGAAAACGCTGCAAAGTGAGATTCTGTTACTCCTTCCATAAACCAGGCTGAGCAAGTTTTCCATCTTGACCCACTTAAGGCATCAGTTCAAGAGCAATATACATGGCAGGTATTTACTTCTCAATTTTAAAATGCTATAAAGAGGGTTAGGGTAACCTCTAACCCTAACCCTAACCCTATAAAGAGGTGCTGGAGAGATGGCTCTGTGGTTTAGAGTGCTTGCTCCCCATCAGAGGACTCAAGTCCAGATCCCAGGACCCACACTGGGCAGCTCCAGAGAATCTGATGCCTCCATGGGCACCTACACACAAGTACGGCTCACACGTGTGTGTATATATACATACACAAACCCTTGAAAAAATAAAAACACTGAAAGATTTGGTTGAGTTAACTTATACTCAAGCAAAGCAACTAGAGTAGCTCTCCACCCAGACCTGGTGGCCTGGCCTGCTGTCACCTAGAATAAAAGTATGACTACTAGAAAAAACAAAAAAACAAAAACAAAAACAAAAAAAAAAAAAAGTATGACTACTATAAAATGTTAGAAAGATGATTCAGGGGGCTGGAGAGATGGCTCAGTGGTTAAGAGCACCGTCTGCTCTTCCAGAGGACCCAGGTTCGATTCCCAGCACCCACATGGCAGCTAATAACTGTCTGTAGTTCCAGTTCCAGGCAAACACCAAGGCAAATAAATAAATAAAGTTTAAAAAAAAAAAAAAAAAGAAAGATGATTCAGTGGCAGAGATCTTGTTTAACTACATAAATACACACACACACACACACACACACACACACACACACACACACACACACACACACACACGGAGTCCTAGATAACTTTAAAACAAATACCATGTATAGGCTCCAGAAAGATGGCTCTGTGGCTAAGAACACAGACTGCTCTTAAAGAGGACCCAGGTTCAGGTCCAAGCACCCACACAGTGGCTCACAAGTTACTGTAACTCCAGTCCCAGGGGCTTAAATGTTCTCGTCTGAGCTTGAACACCAGGCAAAATACTCATACACATAAAAAATAAATAAATCTCTTTAAAATATATCATGCACCGGGCAGTGGTGGCACATGCCTTTAATCCCAGCACTTAGGAGGCAGGCAGAGGCAGGCAGATCTCTAAGTCAGCCTGGTCTACAGAGCCATCTCCAGGACTGCCATGGCTATACAGAGAGACCCTGTTGGGGAAAGAGGGGAGCCCTACAGCTGGGTTGGGGCTGCAGCCCAGTGGTAGAGCACTTATCTACCATGGGAAAAGGTTCTGGGTCAATCCCTAGCACTCCTCATCTCCACTCAAAAAAATGCAACAGAACTACCAAGTTATTCGGTCTAGATGATCCTTTTATATAGATGGTCTTTATCAAGCACCATTTATAGACTAAAAGAATCAGAAGCAACTCCTTGTCACATTCAACCTAATAAAAATAAAATCACGCCACAGAAAAATATGAAGTTTCTTTTTTTGGGGAGTACCAAATTCTGGCTATACACTTTACTCCCAATGATTGGGATTCAAGAGAAAAATAGCTTCCCATTTTAACAACAGGAAACTGGAAGGATCTGAATGTTTGACCCCAGATACCAGATTTTAGAATACATCTCAAAGAAAAACTCTGCTTTTGTTTCACTTTTATTTTTTGTATTATCACATTTAGTTAGTATAGATGTGTGAGCTCAGGCTAGCGAGGGTGTGTGTGTGTGTGGAAATCAGAGGGCTCTCTACTACCACAAGGAGTCTGAGGAGCAAACCCTGGTTAGCAGCTTCACAGCAAGTGTCTTTAGCTACTGTACCATCTGGATGGTCATGGTTTTATTCTTTTAAAAGAGGGTTAATGGGTGAGCCCTAACCCTGAGTCTACATTTCTGTGAACTTAAAAAACAAACTCAAAAAGAAGAAAGAAAGAGAGAGAGAGAGAGAGAGAGAGAGAGAGAGAGAACTCAGGAATTTCATGGGAGCATGGGGGTGCTTCTTGTGCAAATAGAAGGAGGACCCACCACCCAATGTTTTTTGAATTCATCTGTAGGGAAAATGCAGTAAGAGATTCATTATGATGTCTTGAGGCAATGGGGGAAGAAGTTTCTGTGCCAGAGTCTTGCTATGTGGCCACCTACACTGAAACCAGATTAAAAGATCAAGGCAGCCTTGAACTTCCGCCTCCTGAGTGTTGGGATTATAGGCATGTACCACCAAAACTGGGTTTAAATACTACATTTTAAAACACATATATATTTTGGTGGTAGGGATGGATAAAACTCTAGTACTGAGCACTCAAAGAGGTTCAAACCTGGGTTCAATGCCCATAATCACAAGAAAAATGAAACAAGGTATTATTCTGACATTTTCCTGAAACTCTCATGGAAAACACAGACCACGGCAGTGCTGGTACGATGGAGGCTCTCAGGAGGGCGCTATTGTGAGGTACATTCCTAGACAGCCAAATATGGCAGCGCACCTCTCTCTCCACTGTTCAAGCCCCACCTCCCCTTAAATGAAGGGCAGCCTGGCCCACCTTGGAAAGCTCAGTGCTCAGTCTCACTAAACTGAGTTGTACTCTGATCTCAGAATTTCACTAAGGCCTGGGGAGGAGCACAGAGTTCCTCCTTGGTCAATGGAGTTTGACCATTTGTGATTTTTGAGCTTGTAGTACTGTCCCCAACCCCGTCCTGCTAGCAACTGTCTCCTGACTAAAGTCTTCCAGAACAGAGTATCATTTCTTATGTCTCGACATACAGGAAGATTCCAAGAGTATATGTCTGTCTGCCTGAAAAGCAAGGCCACCAAGGAACAGGTAGGACATTAAAGGAACAAAACGGAAGCCACCATCACCCATTACGCTCACAGAGGTGCAAATAATCTTCTTACCCCTGGCTGCTTCATTTTCTGAATGGCAAACTTGAGCAGGTAGGACAGCTGTTCAATGGTCAGCATCGTCATGGCTTTGCTCTGTGTCTCGATGCATTCTGCTACTGTAATCTTCTACAAGTCAAAATCACACACACACACACACAGGTCCGTTAGGGGGAAAACACATTACTGCCTGTGCACTTGTTCTCTCCGTCTATTTTTGTTAATGCACTCACATGTAAATGCAATCCCCATCTCAATGAGAACAGCTATTAGTCCAAACTACCAGGCCAGCACCTACTGGATCCGTGGGCAAAAAATTAAGACGTCAATCCACATACACGGTATTAGGAAGTAGTCTGGGCTGGTGAAAACATGATGATCTGATCTAGGACCTAGGAAGGTGGGTCTTAAGAACTGAATTTGAAAACAAAAGCCACAGAGAGTAGATGGGGAGAAGAGCGACACAGAGCATGTGTTCTCCAACCACCATCCATCCACATCCTCTGGGGACCTTGAGCTGTAGCTGAGCAGACTAGCATGGCCGGCCTGAAGGATGCTGGTGTGGGGGGCGGAGCTCCCTGTAGAAGAATTAGGGAAGGGAGTCAGCCAATGAGAAACACGCCTAGTTCTCCAGGCCCAAGGACGTGAAGAAGCCACTGTGGGCATTCTGCAAGAAGCAACCCCTCCTTTGTCCTTCCTTTGTTTTAAGAGCATCTATCTCACTGTGTAAAACAGGCTGGCCTGGACTCAGGATGTACACAAGGCCGGCTTCAAATTCACAGCGAACCACCTACCTCCGCCTCCCCAGAGCTGAGATTACCGCCATATTGAGGTTCCCCTTTTCTATTCCTTACCTTTTTTTCTTCTTCTTTTTCTTTCTTCCTCCTCCCTCCCTTCCTCTTTTCTCTTTGGAGATAGAATCTCACTCTGTTGCCCAGGGTGGCCTCAAACTCCTAATCCTCCTGCCCCAGCCTCCCAAATGGGTTTACAAGTGTGCACTACCACACCTGGCTGAGAGCAGTCATTTCATAAGGGACAATCGGATCAAAAAAAGACCCAGAAAAACAAGTGTAATCAGACGGCTGCAGAAGCCTCATGCCAGGTCTCAGGGGACCCTGAGGATTATGTGGTAGCAACAACAAAAACAGCAAATCCTAAAATGTCAGGAACTCTCTGCCCTGTCTATGGAGGAAAAGCTGAGATATTTTCTCCAATTAATTTGGGACCAGGTTCCATCTGTCACATCTCTGGGGCCTGCCTTCCAGGAAACTCCCAGAGTGGTTGGTTGTCAAGAAAAGAGCCACACAGAGTCACTCAGAAACTGACAACAGTGCAGAGCACACAAATAGACCCCCATTTTATCTTCTCAGCTGTCTTTCCAATTCACCCCAGGGGGAAAACTGAGGGCCCTGAATCTCCATAGTGGACATAAGGGAGTCAGCTGCCCACCTGCCATTCCCTCCCCTCAACCTCCCTCTTTCCTGGCAGGGACTAATCATAATCAGTACAGCATAGAAGTCCCGGTCCAAAGGGGAAATTATCAGGAGGACACTGGGAAAATTTCTTCTGGCTGATAAAAGACAAGTTTAGGAGACATGGCATTCTCGTAGGGAAATCCTTGACACGTGACATCTAAGCCTCCAGCAGCCATCCTGTGTGCAGCTGAGGGGACAAAGAGGAGCCATCATGGGCTGCTTCCCACACAGTATGGTCACAACCACCACTGGCAGGCTGTCTCAACCATGCTGTAGTTGGTCACTCAGACAATGGGAAAGGGATGCTCAAGACAGAAGAAAACTGCTGGAGGCTCAAGGGCCCACAAAACTATGGGGAGCAAGCCCAGCTCAACAGGAGACCGGTGAGCTCAGAGTGTGCAAGCCTGTCTGGAGTAACCCCAGGGGAGCCATCAGCCAGCCGTAGTGGAGGCACAAGACCCCTTCACTGCCATCATCAGTTGTTTTGATTTGAAGTCTAATTTATTTATTTCTTCTTTTTCTCCTTTCCTCATCCAAGGGGGGGGCATCACTCTTGGCGTTTTCCTGTATTGAGTTCCAACCTCACGCACATCTGGGAGACATTTCCCTCTCACACACAGGAAGCTTCCTCAGAACCTAATTCAGTGCACAGTGACATCCCAGGGATGTTCTGCGTGAACCGATGGATGTACCAGCCGACACTTGTTTTCAGCAGAGCAGAGGGGTGTCAGAGAGTTACAGGCAGAACAGAGGGAGCTCAAGCAGTCGGCTTCTGGTGGGTGACTTCAGCTGCAGATGAGACACCTCTGCCCAGTGTCCTCCCCTCCGGATGCTCCTCCTCATATCTCAGTGTGACCTTCCCAGGCCTGGATCCTTACACGGGGGGATGCCTAGCACCTCAGCTCCCTCTTCCCATGGTCCATCCATTTTCTCCACTTTTCTTCAATCTATTTATTACAAGTAAACATCTTTAGGAGTTTGTCCTCTTTTACCCAAAATAGAAATAATAGTAATCTAATAATAATAAAAGGTCGAATGTACTGCTGAATCCCGAGGAGCTAACAGGCACTGGTAAGTACTTGTAGCATCAAAGAACACATGAGGCGGTCACACACCAGGGCAGTCTTCCCAGGCGGGCTACTGTCGAGGACTCAAGGCCGGACGAAGGAGAGAAACAGCACAGGATCCTTTGGAAAGGCATCGGCAGCCATTACAGATCTACAAGGTCCCTCTCCAAGGCACTCACGGCAGAAGCAGCAGAGACACAGCGGCAGATCTCAAAGCGCTCCCAAGGCTCGTGAAGAAGCGGGGACGGGAACAGGCAAGGCGACATGTCTTCCCAAGAGCTGCCCCACTGCAGCCAACGCGGAGGCGGGTCCCCAGAGGGGGCGGCCAGGGTAGAGCAGGCAGGAGGCAAGACATTTCTCTTTCCCTCTATTTGGATTATTTGAAATTTTTAAAAAATAAAAGGAAGAAAAGAGAAAGGAGAGGAAATGAGGCAGGTAGTGAATTCATTCATCGGGAACTAACCTCACATTCAGGACAAAACCAGTCACCCTCTGGTTCCGATGTCAGTCTCAGACACTTAGCGTGATAAACCCGGGGACAGAGCTCACAGCAAAGGACTTGGCCTTCCCGGTGACAAACCCAGCAGTAGAAATCGTTCCGTCCGTCCTGCGGTACAACATCAACAGGGTCTGTGGTGAGTGGCTGCTTCATATAGTAAAACGGACCATGTCTTAGCTCTGACTGAAATGTAGGCAAGAGAAACAGGTGGGGTTTCAAAACAAATGTGGTTTCTTAGCAAGAATTTGCACAAGTACATCACAAACAACACACCAACACCACACACGTCACAAACCCACCTCCATCTCCCAACTAAACACGGCAATAGCTGGGCAGCGGCTGTGAAGCCATTTGCCTTTGTGTTAAAAGGCCAGAGATTGAAGGCTAGCACCTAACTAGAGTTAGTGACTAGGCAGCCTGAGCATACCCAAATGCACAGCTTCACTCCCCCACTAACCAGCTGCGTGACCTGGGCCATGTCTCTCTCCACCTCCCAGCCTTGATTTTCTCATCTGTAAAATGGGGTTAAGAGTCCCAACATGTTGATAAGTAGTGGCACAGCCACTACTCGCAAAAACTGCTGCGAAGGGCCCAAATTTACAAAGCCAATAATGTAGGTTTGGCAATTTGCCCTGGCGTGCTTTAAATAGTAGGTATTTGGAGGATAGAAACAATTAGATTTGGTTCACACAAAATTATCCCCCATTATTTAAGCATATCTTTTAGGGTAAAAAGTATCTCTGAGGCTCCCCAGAGCTGTGATCCCTGGAACAGGGTGTTCACATCTGCCAGGACGCTAGGCCACTTAATCAGAACCAACAGCAGCAGAGGAAGGAAAGAGTAAGCCAGCTCAGGGGAAGCAGACATTTTCCTGCCTGGCAGCGTCAGGAAACTGTCTCTAGAATGAGACATTTGAGAACAGAGCGAGGCCAAAGACAGAAAAAGCCTGCAGAAGCCCTGAATAGCCCTGCGGTGACTGTCAAAAGGCCCAGTAAAAGCTGTGTGACCTTCAGAACCCACAGAGACAAGGAAACAAGATTGCCTTCGCAACAAACCCAGGGATATTATGTAGATATCACATTTACACAACACAAGCTCCCTGCCAGTAAAATATTACTATTTCCTCCAAAAAGATCTCATGCTGGCTACTGCATACTGCAAATTCTGATAATATGAACAGGCAAAGCAGACTGTGTTTGTAATTCCAGTGCCTGGGATCTGAGGCAGGGGGACTATGGGTTTGAGGCCAGCCTAGGAAAATCCAGTCTCAAACACAACAAGGAGACAAGTTGGCTCAGCAGGGAGGGGCCAGCCTAACAACCACTTTGATCCTTGGGACCCAAAGAAAGAAAAGAGAGAACTCCATCACTCAGACATACTCGCGCTCGCTCGCTCTCTCTCTCTCTCTCTCTCTCTCTCTCTCTCTCTCTCTCTCACACACACACACACACACACACACACACACACAGAGGTTCCCTATTACATTTTGGGGGACTATTGCTCTTTATTTGCACACATATACTTCTACCCTTTTAATACTGACCTAATATGAAAATAGCTGTAATATTTTGCTGACTAAAAATTTGACTTCTCAGACTGGAGGTGGTGGTGGCACTGGTACATGCCCTTAATGCCAGCACTCAGGAAGCAGAGAAGGGAGGATCTCTGTAAGTTCGAGGCCAGCCTGGACTACAGATTGAGTTCCAAGACAGCCAGGGCTACACAGAGAAACCCTATCTCAAAAAACAAAAACAAACAAACAAAAATGACTTCTCAATAGGTCCGAACTTCTGTGTTCCCATCCCTGCTTTTCCCTCCAGCACCTGAAACTGAGCCCAAGGCTTCACACATTTTGAGAGAAGGAGCCACACACCCCACGTCTCTATCTGAACTACTAGCCCAGTGGTTCTCCACCTGCCTAATGCCATCCCTCATGCTGTGCTGGCCCCCAACCATAACATTATTTTTGTTGCTAATTCAGAACTATAATTTTGCTACTGATATAAACTGTAATATAAATATCTGCGTTTTCCCACAGTGTTAGGTGACCCCTGTGAAACGTTTGATCGCAAAGGGGGGATCAGGACCCACAGATTGCAAACCACTGGATAGAGCCTCCAGGATGAGACCGACTTTAGAGCTACAGGCAGCCTAGGGTCTTCCCTGAATTTTAACGAGGAGTCAGTGCTCTGTGAGCGCGCCTGGTTCTCCCATACTCCTTCAGGGAGAGCCACAGGGACTTAATTTGCTCAGCTTTGGAATTAGTCTTTCTAAATCTCTCTCCTAAGTAAACAGCAGCATCTTCCCACACCACCAGTTAGCTCCCTATTTCAGTTCAACTGTAGGGTGTGGGTGATCCAGGGAGGAATATCGTTGTTGGGATAATTTTTAAATGGCACACTTTCTCTCCCAGGCAGTAGTAGCTCAAGCCTTCAATCCCAGCACTGGGGGAGGCTGAGGCAGGCAGATCTCTGTGAATTCAAGGCCAGCCTGGTCTGCAGAGTAAGTTCCAGAACACAGTCACAGCTACACAGAGAAACCCTATCTTGAAAAGCAAAAAGTGGGGGTACATTTTTCAAGGTACCATGGCAAGCAAGTTCTAGGCAGCCTTGTAATTTAACAATGTTTCGTCTCAGTAACTTTTTTTAAAGAGTCCACCAGGCACAACCAGGTATTTCTACGACTCTCTTGTTTCTCGGAAGTTTCCCCAGGCTCCACCCCTGCCTCACCCCAAGCAGGTGTCCTCAGGACCAAAGGGCCAGCCAAGGGACTCTGTGTTCTTCAGGGACACCCCACACACACACACACACACACACACACACACACACACACACACACTCCAGAAGTCTCAGTGGCTGCAGAGACAGTCACCCTATCAATCACACGGACTGCTTCCGTTTTCAGCTCCACAAAAATAACCTAATAACAAATGTGTACGTTTTAAAAGGAAAAGCCAACAATTTCAGGGCAAATGAATTTTGATTTCTCACTCCCACACATCTCAAGTATGTAACCGGCCCTACAGCAAAGCGCACAGGCTGCAGCCCGTGCGACAAGGGGATAATTGCAGGTTACAGAGTAAATGTTTTTATTCCCTGGCTCCTGCCCAGGTCAGCTTAACAAGAAAATGGGAAAGACCTATTCACTCACTCAAGGGATGATGTTTTCATCCACACTAGTGCTGGCAGATGTTTTCTATTCAGGATTCTCTAAGAATAGCAGGAGAAGGACTGGAGAGAGGCTGAGCAGTTAAGAACACTGGCTGTTCATCCAGAGGACCTGGGTTCAGTTCCCAGCACCCACGGCTCACAATTTATCTTCAATTCCAGGAGATTCCATGTCTTCTCCATGGGCATTACACACAAGTGGGGCACATATATATGTATACATATATATATACATATATATGCAGGCAGAACTCATACAGATAAAATAAAAATAAATAAGGATAGTAAGTAGTAAGGTCGCACAGGCCAGCAGGACTCAGTTTCTAACACCCCCACGTCTGCTAACAACTTCCTATTACTCCCATTCCAGGGAATCTGACCTCCCAGGGCCCCTGCAGGGAACATAATGTACATAAACTCATGCAAGCAAACATACATAAAATTTTATAAAGAATTTTTTTAAAGATTTATTTATTTAGTATGTATACAGTGTATGTATCCCTTCAAGCCAGAAGAGGGCACCAGATCTCATCATAAATGGCTGTGAGCCACCATGTGGTTGCTGGGAATTGAATTCAGGACCTCTGGAAGAGCAGTCAGTGCTCTTAACTGCTGAGCCATCTCTCCAGCCTCAACATAAATTTTAAAAATAAATCTCCTTCTAAAAAGCCAGGCACAGAGGCATACCTTTAATCTCAGCACTCCAGAGACAGAGGCTAGAGGATCTCTGTGAACATGAAGTCTATATGATGAGTTCTAAGTCAACTGAGGCTACATAGTGAGACTCCACCTCAAAATAGGTAAATATTTGTGACCCCCCCTTGGTAGAGTGCATAAAAATTGCTCCCTTTGGCAAATGCCATATGTTAGAAACAACCAAGGATTCAAGGGGCAAGGATCCTCTTTGCCTAGTGAGCCTAATCTACCTGTCAATCAACCTTAGACAATGCTTATCCAAAGCCCTCTTGGAGATTTAACTGAAGCTCCAGGAGAGAGCCAGTGACTTGATTACACAGTGAGTGTCCCTGACGCTGGGAGCTAGGTCATGTGCCCTGATAGAGCTGAGGGCTTTCGTCTTCTACAATTACTGCTGTCAAGTCCCCCAAGGCTCAGGCCCTGTGCCTCCTCACCATGAAGCCCCACCCTCTCTCTGTCAAACCCAGAGCAACAGCAGAACACTTACATGAGATCACTCACAAGACAGGTGACACAGAGTTACAATCACCGTCAGCATAAAGCTGAAGCATTACTGAAGTAGCTGAGTTTGGAGATGGGTCATGGTTGTTGCTTTTGCTACTTGCTTTTATAAGACTAGGCCTTGCTCGGTAGATAGCCCAGGCTGGCCACTAACTCACTATGAAGCTTAGGTTGGCCTCTGAGCTAGACTAGCCTTGAACTCTGATACTCCCAAGAACTGGGACACAGGTGTGAGCAGCCACAAGTTGGCTGAGAAAACCGCCATAACAAGTAGGTGATGGAGGGAAGAAAGAAAATGTCACATGGACCCACTAACAGAAAGACAGCCAATTCTCAGAGGCCCAAGGACACACTCATGACTGTAAGCTCATGACTGTGGAGGCCAGAGGCGACAACGATGACATCATGTGTCATCTTTAGGAAGGCCCAGACTAGAACTCACTAAGCTAGCATCAGCACCAGGGATCCTCCTGTGTCTGCCTCCCCAGCATTGTGATTACAAGCAAACACCCTTGCCATTTTTACACAGTTCTAGAATTTCTCAGAATCATGCCAGGGCCTCATGCTTACAAAGCACGTACTTTCCTGACTAAGCCCGTAGCCCCTGGGTTTCTTTTTGAGTCTTCACCCCTACTGGCTATGAAGGCTCCCAGGTGACAGGGCCCAGACACACAAAGCTAACCCCACTTGCCCTGAGACCCTGAGGAGGGAACACGTCTGTGTTTCCCTTTCCAGAGATGGTTCCAACGCTTTCCAAATGACCAGATCTATGTCGTCTGTTAGCTGGTTAACTTTAAATTAAATTAAATGAAAAACTTAGTTTCCTAGTCACTCTTGCCCAAGGGAGCCGCACACAGTTTGTGGCTTCCATGCCACACAGTGTAGGTCTACAACACTTCTTCAGTTATTGGGGGAATTTTGTTGTTTGCAAAGACCTTAGGATTGCTAGAGCCAGGGTCCCAGGCCAGCCAGGGTTACAAAAAAAATGAAGGGGGGAAAAGGGAAGGAAAATGTTGCTAAGAGTCAGAGTTCTTTTTTAAATTGTCACCATGCTTTGTCAATAATTAACTAATGGTGTTCAATTAATGCTCACAGCAACTGTGTGACCTGGGCAGTACCACAATTCTCCTCTTGTGAATGAGAAAGCCAATAGTACACAAGAGGTTAACATGCCCAGAGCCACACAGACAAGGCTGAGCTGGCCACTCGATATATAATTTCAAGAGTGAAAATAGATTTATGCTCAGAAACATATACGCGAGGCCTTAGGCATTTAACCACTACGAGACCTCTTCCCATAAAAGCAGCAATCTCGCTCCATTCAGCCCTTGCTCCCCAGAGTGCACGCCAGCACTTGATAAAGCACAGACTGGACAATGCCACAACTGACTTCACAGTCATGGAGGGGACAGATATCCTACCCAGTTCATTCACAGGACTCTTATCAGTTCACATCCCAGGACTACCTAGCCTGTACCAGAGAAGGTAAAGCTAGAAGATTCTTTAGACAAAATCCCAGAGGAATAGTCTTTTCCACTGGCTGCCAGGAGGGTGGGTCTGTGCATAGAAAGAAGAACAGTGACCCATGACCAAAGCTGGACTCAGACAGTGTCTCTCCCCCAGTGACCGACATTTTACAGATGAGAAAATGGTCTCAGCCATGCAGACCCCTCAGGCAGTTGTCTTAGCCCAGAGGGAAGGAAAATCGTGAGACCACCACAAACGAACCCAAGGAAAAGCCCCAGCCAGTTCCCAGAACAATGGCCCGCCCAATCTGGCTCACAGCTCTATCCTCTGTCCCCAAAACAGATGTGAAACTCCACTGAAAATTATTTTTGCATAGGCCTCTTCTGAACTGCCCTTTCTGTAAATGCCAGCTAGTGCCAGCTAGCCTGCTACATTAATGCCAAGAATCCAAGCTGCACCACTACTGCCTGGCCACCATCCCACTGGTACAGAAGCCACTCACGGTGGCTCTTTTACCTGCTCCTTATTGCTACTGTTCAGTAAGCCGGGTTTCTTTTTCTTTTTAATGGGACTTGTGGATGAGTCCTGGGGAGAATGGCCATTGGAGGAATGTGGAGGGCTGGGGAACTTCCGTTTCTGGGCCGATCGCTCTGTAGAGCCAGGATCTGAAAGAAACATAGAAGAGCATGTTGGAAAAACTGTCAAGGAGGCCTGGGTCACTTGGAAAGGGTGTGAAGGTGACAGAGTCCCCAAACTCCAAGTGACATGTCAGTGTTTCCCTCCTAGAATCTACCTGTCTCCTTCTCTAGGGCAGTTGGTGTTTCTTAAAACCACATGATAATTGTGTAAACTCTTAGTTTAAAAGGGAAGCCTCAAAGCACCTCGATTTTTGGCTTCTCTTTAAAACAAAACACCACCACCAAAAAAAAAAAAAAAGGCAGAGCAAGGTCCACAGGCCACTATGCCACCCGCTATGGCTACGTAGCGATCACCTATCTTTTACACGGGAAGCAATCATCTATTTTCAAAACACAACACCCTTCCCTACCTGGTGACAAGGCCATGACCATGGTTTGAATATGAAAAATCCTCCACAGGCTCCCGTATTTCAACACTGGGTGAGCAGCTAATGACAATGTTGTGGAAGCTGTGGTCTATTTAGGAGATGGAGCCTCACTAGAGAACATGGGTCACTGTGGGTGAACTTTGACATTTTTGAGCTAGGCCCTGGTTCCTGTTATCTTTCTATTTCCTAATCAGGAAACATGTAGCTGTGAGGAGCTCAACTGCACATTCCCACCACCATGGATGGAGCCACCTACACTAGGCCTAAGATGGAAGACTATATCCCCTCAAGATGGAAGCCAAAAGAAACCTTACCTTCCTTAGGTTGTTTGTCGTGTATTTGGTCATAGCAACGAGAAAATAATACATCAAGTTATAAGAAACAATCACACAGGCAGAAATGTTGCTCTTACAACCAAGAAACACTTCTCTATACCCTCCCCAACAGCAAAATCAAGATACCCAGAAGACACTCTTCAGAAATAGAGCCACCAACACTTACTCAAATTTATTCAGCTAAAATGAGGCCCTCCCAATGAGAAGTTCTCATGCCCCACCCACCTCCTCCAAAGGCATTAAAGCAAAGAACACTCACTGATTAGGAAGTACCACCCCACTCCAGTCAATGTGCCCTTGATTCTACTCTCCTCCACTACCCACCTGCTAAGGTTAAGAGTCAAGGTCTGTTCATGCTCAGTGATGGGCTCGCTAGCTAGGAGACAAAGGTATACCCTGAGGGACTGAAGCCACAGAAGCAAGACACTGTAAGCAGGAGGGTATCAGCAGATGCCCTCAGCCCTCAACTTTGCCACGACTGCTGTGACTAGACACTGATATGGGATGTCTTTAAGCTGTGAGTGGCAGACTGTTTTGGCCTATGTCAGGCATCCTAGAAGTAGGCAGAGAAATTGGAGCATGGATAGGGAAATAAGGGCGGAGTTAGAAGAGACGTGATCTAGCCACATAATGAAATAGGTAAGCCACAGGCCACATGGCAGAAAAGATTAATGGAAATGGGTTGAGTTAAGAGCTAGCTAGCAATATGGCCTGAGCCATAAGCCAAACAGCATAAAATTAATATAAGGTCTGAGTCATTTTGGGGGGGCCTAAGCAATGGAGGGCAGGTCCAGATCATGGGGCTAGGTGGTTTAAGACTGCAAATCTGTGGGTCTAGACCACCTGCTAGAAACCTCCTTCTACAAAACACAAACTTCAGTGACCCCAAACAAAGTGGCTTTACTGCATGGCAGCCAAACAACACACTCTGGAGCCATAAAGAATGTTGAATGCAGAATGGAGAGATGGCTCAGCAGTGAAGAGCCATGGCCGCTCTTCCAGAGGACCTGGGTTCAATTCTCAGCACCCACATGGAGGCTCACAACCATCTGTAACTCTATCACCAGGTGATCGATCCAGTGCCATCTCCTGGCCTCTGTAGAAACTGCACAGACACACTTGTAAGAAAAAGTCTTATACATTTTTAAAATAAGAATGCTGAACACAGCCAGGAGGCAGAGGCAGACAGATCTCCATGAGTTTGAGGCCAGCTTAGCTGACAGAGTAAGTTCTAGGCCAGTAAAACCCTGTCTAAAATTAGACATGGTTACCTGAATCTACAATTCCAGCACTTTTTCAGCAAGATGTAAGACAGACAGGAGGACCAGTGTCTCACAGGCCAGTCAGCTGACCTGCTGTATACTGTGGAGAACAAGAGTCTATATTTCAGACAAATCGGGGTTGGAGAGATGGCTCAGTGGTTAAGAGCACTGACTGGTCTTCCAGAGGACGTGAGTTCGATTCCCAGCATCCACATGGCAGCTCACAACTGTCTGTAATTCCAAGATCTGACACCTTTACACAGTTATACAACAGGCAAAACACCAATTCAAATAATAAAATAAATAAATATTTCAGACAAACCAGAAGGAAAGAAGTGACACCCAAATCTGTCCTTCTGCTCAACACATGCACCACACACACACACACCATGAGTAACACACACACACACACACACCATGAGTAACACACACACACACCATGAGTAACATACATACATACCATGAGTAACACACACACACACCATGAGTAACACACATACACCATGAGTAACACACACACACCATGAGTAACACACACACACATACACACCATGAGTAAGAAAAACAGGTGTCATCCCAGACCCTTATAATCCCCAACACTCCAGAGGCTAAAACAGAAGAATTGCTTAGTCCCAGGCCAGGCTGGGTAACAGAGTGTCACACTACCCCCCACCGCCAAAAAAAAAGATTGATGAGGCAATGCTGAGGGTACCATTTAGTGGTAGAGCACTTGCCCAGTAGGCACAAGCCTTGAAGCCCATCCCCATCCCCAGGAACAACAGCATCTTGCCAAGGACTGATGTATGACAATCTCCAGCCCAGGTCCAGTTACAAAACAATGCATCTAGTGCCATCAGGAGGCTAACACACCCCTCCCAAAAAGATGCAAAACACAGTACTCCAGGGTGAATGCCAAAGTCCAGCCAGGTCCCACCCACCCACTCAGGGGCTGTGCCTCAGAAGGGAGTGTGGTAAGGGATTACTTTTCAACGTATACCCTAGCGTACTGTATTCATCATGTACTCAGATGACTTTATCAAAGTAAGGGAAATGAAAAGGATTTAGAAAGCTCAATTTCCCATGAAAAGCAGCAGGTGCAGTCGAAAGGCAATAATGAGTAAAAGAGAGAGGCATTCATTCCAGATAGAAGTCACAGATGGATATGGGAGGGGAGCCGCTGGGATGCTGAGAGCCTCAGGAAGGAGTTGGGGGTTTGTTCTCCGTGGACCTAATATACCTCATTAACTCGGCTCCAGTGTCAAGAGTCTAAGCATTTAACGCAGCAGTGACTGTGGAATCACAAAAATATGCCTAACAAGAAATGATACTCTGGCCAGTCCAAACCAGAGACTGTCCAGACAAAGGCTGCATTTACAGAATCTCAGCTTGTGGTTAGGCTGAGAGAAGAATCACCAGTGGGAGACGACATGGGGCAGTTTCTAGGGTGTCTCCTGATTTCTTAACTGGTTTTGGAAACACCTCAACCCTCAGCCAAATCCAATCCCATTCAGAGCCCCAAGGACTGTGACTACAAAAAACAGCCCACCAAGAAAAGGGGTAGGGTACCAGAGACCAGAGCTGTGTAACCTTGGGGACAAGTGCTCAGGAGGTCTGGGATCCACTCACCCAAAACCCCCAGTGGAGGCTACGGTTCTTGACCAATAATAATAGCATCTTAAAATATGCAAAAGCATGCAAACCACTGGGCCTCACCTGGAATTCACAGAATCAGCAACCCTTAGGGGAAGGATTACAGAGTTTGAGAAGCTGCAGGATATATACTTCGTGCTTGAGATTTGGGGGGGGTCAGCCCCACATACCTATGAAATGCCCTAAGTGGGGCGTCTATGGGACCCCATGATCAGATAGAAAGGCCCTCAAGCATCTTTGCCTCTCGGGGCCTCATCTGCAATATGGAAAACAGAGAAAACAATGCCAGGAGTCTTCAAATGGCTCCACATGAACACCTCACAGATCCAAGAAGGACATGCCACCACTGTGTATAAACAGTTTCCTAGACTGGGGGGGGGTAAGCCTTCACCTTTACAGAGATGTACTACAGAAAAGAGCTGCAGTCAGATAAAGGCTGAGAGCATGAAGCCTGAGTTCCAGCCCAGGGACACACACGAGAGATAGAAAACCAGCTTTTGAAGCTCTTCTCTGTGGTACAAGAGCTCTGTGGAGAGGCTGGAATGATGCAAGTCCATAGCCTGACTGACTGACTATCTTGGGTTAGTTCTATCCAGTTCACCATTCGCTACCCAAGTCTCTGTCAAAACTAACATCCTGTGACTAATAGATAAAAACCTTTTACAACCTATTAATGTGGCAAACCACAAGCTTCCTTCCACCAACCCAAAAGCAAAGACTGTCTTCAGATTGCATCGGAGGCCTATGGACAAGCCTCCCCCAGCCCTCTGCACTGGCCTCTTTCATGTTCCCAAACCTATTCTAAATTTGCCTTGATTTATGACTTTCCTCTGTAAAACTATAAAGAAACACCATGAAACTGCTTCAACTATGGAATTCAGGGTAACCTAAATCTGTGTTCCTGGGCCGTGTTGAGTGTGCACACATGGAAATAAATGGGGCTGTGTATGCAAGATGAGAGAACTGTAAAAATCCTTAAACTTCCAAATATTTTCATGAGAAGTGGAGGAGGGGAGACCTGCTGGAACATAACATACTTATAAGCAATCTATACCTGACAAGGGAGTTTTGTCCCTGCCTACTAGGAAACAAAAGGGACATTTTTTAAATCTCATTTAGTGAGAATATAGGTCTGTCTCATAGCTGCCCGGGTCTGAGAATTCCAAACCTTGTCTCAGAGAAACATAAAAACCTCAATTAAAGTTGGGCATGGTGGCCCACACCTTCATCCCAGCACTCATAGGTAGTGACAGATACAGCTCTGTGGGTTCAAGGCTAGCCTGGTCTACAGAGCAAGTTCCAAGCCATCCAGAGCCTGTCTCAGGCAAACAAAAGAACCATCTCAATTCTGGTCACAAACACACTGACCCTCCCTAGGGTGGATGGAAGCAGAGCAGCCGTATCTAAGAGGTAAACCTTCTGTAGCCCTCAACTGGGGGTGTGGTGGGGGGAGGGCTTTCCATAAAGACTCATAGCAAGAAAAAATTGAAGACACCAGGAAAGTAGCAAACGGCGAGCCGGTCCTATGACTTAAACACTGCCCTGCTCCATCAGGGACCAGGCATCCGGTGACCGCACAGTGATGGGAAGTAACCCAGCTGTTGTCAGAATAATGAAGTCACCATAAGAACCTCTTCCAGAAAGCTGAGTCAGTATTTTACCTCTTCGATGTCTTGATTCTGATGAGGCTACACTGCTAAGCACACCTCATCTATAAATTTGGAGTGATGACGAACAGCCACCGCTTGCCGTCTCCCTAAGAAATGGTTCCCCTTGCATCCAACAAGGGTTTGTTTATTTTCTTCTTCTCCCCTTCTCTGGACTAGCAGGATTCTATTAGGCTGGCCCGGCTGGCCCTATGCCAACCTCCTGCCTCCAATCCACCCGCAAAAAAGAAGTCTGGCTCTGAATGTGTTAATATGGGTGAGGGAGGAGAGCTGCTTTGTGGAGGAGACCTGTGTACACAATGACTCAGGAACACAGCCCCATAGTGAAGTGGGCAGCAGAATTGTACCCTCTTTGTGACATTTCCCTGACGTCTCAGTAAGCGGTCTCCTGGGTATTAAGAACTAAGCATGTGATGTAATCCTTCCAGAGCTCATGGCTTGTGAATCACCAGAAATAATCACGCTCAGCAGTTCCTCTCATTTAAGGGACACCTAACCCCAAGATAACCTGACCACAGCAAGCCTTGTTCAAATTGCTTCAAATTTATTCCGTTTACTCACAGCTATTACCAACTGCTGGCGCCAGGATTTGAACCCTGGCAGTAGAGTGACTCCAATGCTGATATTCCTGACTACTGTGGGACAAGGCCTTTGCACCAGGGAGCTACAGTCCTCAGCTCAGGATAGGCCAGAGGGCTATAGGCCAGAGAGGGCTGTTGGCCCGGGGCCAGAGAGGACCCCAGCAGAGTCTCACAGATGAGGCCATCCTCTCAAAGGCAGTCTCTGGGAACACCAATCTCCCAACCCCCAAGGCTGCATCAGAACCTACCCCCCCAACCACACTTTCCATCTCCACCTAGGCCTGGCAAACTGCCACACCAGACACCACCCACATCACATCCAGGCCCTGAGTCAGAGCTCTCCAGGGTCTATGCAATGACACACCTCATAGGGAGCTATTTTTCCCTGGGGAAGGGGGCCACCAAACTTAAAAGCTGGGAGCTTTGTGTGTTTTTGAAGGTGTTGAATTTCCTTAATGATGCAGATAGCAAGCCCACTGGTGCCCAGGCACAGAGCAGTGGGACAGAAGTGACAGCACATGCTGGCCCCATCCCAATAAACAACTTTTTGGAAAAAAAAAGGTAAAGAAGGAGCTGGAGAAAAAGCTCAGTGGTTAGACCCTCATTGCTCTTCCAGAGCATCTAGGTTCAGTTCCTAGCACCAACTCTTATCTGATGAGCCCTCTCTCCAGCCCCCAGCTCTTTTTCTTTTTTTAATCAAACAAGGATTCCCCTACTCTTCCTCTCCACCCTCCCATCACTGCCCAGTCTAACGGGAGCTAGCTAACTCTTCCAAAGAGCACCCTAAACCAAACCTATAGGTTGAAAATAATGAAAAACACTGGCCTCTATCAAGGAGAGCAAAATGAGTCCTGGGCATGATTTCAATCACTTGGCACACACTAGAGAGATCCTAGATACCGCAGAGGCCTCTGGGTCAGGAACAGCTAGAGCACCAAAGGCCCCACATAGGCAGCACTCCTAGGAACCAGCCCCAACAATGGCAGCTTCAAACAAGACCACCCGCGGCCAGCTCTCCCAGAAGTGGCGAACCGAGGCCCTCGTTAATCATTTCCAAAGCTATTCCTAAAGACAGAGAGAGCAGGTACCCAAAAGGGCCTCCCTCCCTAGGAATCCCAGGCGCTCCCCACTGGGTAATTACATCATAAAGAAACAAAAGCCCAGAACTTCCTCCTAGCAAAGAACAGAAAACAGATGCACAGATGGGGGCAGGGGCAAAACTGTCCCTCTAGCAAACAATACTGGAACGAGGTGAACCTTGTGCATGGCAAGGTCCCTGAATGACCGACCCTCTGGTCTCTCTCTCATAAGGAGTGTGGTTTAGGTAGGCCCTAATCTGTATGGGCCAGAAGCACTCAGCCTCGGTAGGAAGCAGGGCCTAGCAGCTTCTCACCCAGAACCAGGAAGTGAGTGGAAAAAGGAGAAAGGTCACTCTCAACTTGGGAGAAAATGTCACCTGGAGGCCTCCCCACCAGCAAGTGAGGGCCAGATGGTACAGAGGGTGAGCACTTACCTGCCATAGAGATAGCTTGGTCGATCAGAGAGCCTAGCCCCTCTGCTCCAAATGAGGGCAGAAGCAAGCTCCCGGCAGACATTCCTGCTTCCGGAAGGCTCCTAGGCGGCCTCTCCCAAGGGGAGGAGGAAGCAGAGAACACAAGCTAAGAGTCACCACTTACCAGGCCCAGGCCAGCTCTGGTCTTAAGACACATTAGATCTCCCAGCAGCACAAGGACACCTTTGCAATAGGGCAGGCAGAGCCTTGCCGAGTATCCACAGGCTTTGGCTCTAATTCATCACACTCAACAGCAGCAGGGCTAAGCAGGAAGTCGTCCACACACTGCACCCGAGAGCCATTTATTATGGTAGACGTGAATAACCATAGCAATCCCTGTGGTTCTGAGGACAGGGTGGTGGTAGGAGAAGAAAGGTAGTTTGCATTTTGAACATGCTCTTAATATTTTTTTTCATTAGGTGTTTCTGTCTCCCTTTAGCTGTGAGGATCCTCCAGCCAGGGAAAAAGCTAACAGACACATGCCTGCAATGGCCTCCACCTTCTCTCCTGCACCAAAGCAGTATGTAAAAGGCAAAGCACCATAAAGACCAAGCAGGCCAGAAATTGCTGCCATCCAGGAAAACAGGCTGACAGTTGAATTGTGACCAGAACAGTGACTGTCACCTGGGCCTTTCCTGGCTAGAAAATGCCAAGCTCCTGCCAATTGTAGGAAAAGACGTCAGTGGTAACCCCACCTCAGCCCCCTAGTCCTGAGGCTGCCTCCAGCCTAGTTCAGGTCCTTCCTTTGGCTCTTTCAATACTGCTGGGATTCAGCCCCTACCCCGCCCCCAGGCGGCAGCAATGGAGGGCCTCTTCAGACACAAAAGATAAACCTTTGTGTTGTAGCAGCTGAAGCTCAGAAGTGAGTTGGGGACAAATAAAAAGACCTCGGAAAAGGAGGCAAAGGAAGGAAAGAGGGACTGCTGAGATGCAGACCCTGCTCCCCACAAGCAGAGGGTTCAGCCTCCAAGTCACCCTCATGAGAACAAGGAAAATGTCAGAAAACAAAGGAGAAGGAAGGGACTGACCTTCCAGGCAGCTTGCCACAAACTGACTTTAGATGCAAAAAGTCACCCACATTACCCTGGTGAGAGGGATGGTTAGGTCCCCAGAGCTCTTAGCAGGGTGAGGCCTGCCCTGCGGCATGGCTAAGAGCAGCCAAACACAGGAGCAGCAGGGAGATGCAGCCAGACAATGGATTGCAGGAATCCCATGGGTAGGGGCATACAGGAAAGGTCAAAGACTAAGCCAAGACAAAACGGGGCCCTGAGTCCGCAGCCTGGAGGAACATTTAAACCAGAAAATGGAGATTCCACTTACCTATCAATGTGTTCACACATTTGTCTGTGGAGTGTGTGTGGTGTGGTGTGTGTATGTATGTGTGGAATGGTGTGTGTGTGGTATGTATGGTGTGGTGTGTGTGTGGTATGGTGTGGTGTGTGTGTGGGTGGTATGTATGGTGTGGTGTGTGTGGTGTGTGTATGTATGTGTGGTGTGTGTGGTGTGAGTGTGTGGTATGTATGGTGTGGTATGTGGTGTGGTGTGTGTGTGGTATGTGTGGTATGATGTGTGTGTGGTATGTATGGTGTGGTGTGTGTGTGGTGTATGTATGTATGTATGGTGTGGGGTGTGGGGGGGTATGGTGTGTGTGTGTGTGTGTGTGTGTGTGTGTGTGTCTGTAATCTCACCCTCCACTTGTTTGAGGTTTTGTCTCATGTTCTCAGGGTCTCTGCCTCCCTTCTAACAGCAGAAACACCAGGGTCACAACCTCCCTCTACCACAAACAGCTCGAGCAGCATTAAACAGTTCTGGGATCTGAACTCCAGTCGTCAAGATTGTGGGACCAGCACTTTACCTATTAAGCCACCCCTCCCCAGCCTTTAAAATATGTATGTATGCATGTCTGCACGCCCAAAGGAGACATCAGGTCTGATTATAGAGGGTTGTCAGCTGCCATGTGGGTAGTGAGAATTGAACTTAGAACCTCCTAACCAGTACTCCTTAACCACTCAGCCACCTCTTCAACCCCATGATTAGCTACAGGGAATATGACAACTATATGGAACACTTACCATAGCAGGGACAGCCACACCTGTCCACAGCATGGAGTACAAGGAGGCAAGAAACACCACCAGTTAGGTGTCATTTTAAAGAGGCTCAGTGTCCAAAACAGGGTAAAGCACTGACTGGTTCTCAAAGGGGGTTCTAGATAGACCTGACAGAGTCTAGAAACATTTCTGGTTGTCACAGAGGGTCAAGGACATTTAGGAGTAGGGAGAGTATGCAGTATCCTTCAAGACAGACACCAAGACAGAGGGACTGGACCCAAAACCTGCAGCACTACCAAGGCTATAAAATATGTAAAAACTTCCAGTGAGCGGCCTGGCAAAGGACTACTCAGGAGTCAATGCACCATAGCCATCCCCAGCAGCTAGTCAGTGGGAAGGTATTTCCAAGGCATCTGGACTACCAGGAAAATGAAGAGGTGCAGCCAGGCACTCCAAATAGGAGCAGCAGCCACTTAACACTCACTATCTGAGAGATAACATCAATCGCCACAATTCTGCCAGAAGGTGGGCTGGCTCTGAGTGTGTCTACTTTACTGATAAGTTAACTGGGGCCCAGAGGACAAACTGCCTCTCGAGGGCAGGAGACAGTCCTGGGGTTGTGAATAAGGCTGGAGAGAGGGCAAGGATCAATCTCTCTATTTCTTCCTCAAAGGAAGCTCATTTATGCCAAGGCTGGTTTTTAAATTTATTTATAGTATGTTGAGGGAGGGAGGGCATTTATACCACCCACAGTGGCCAGAAGAGGACCCTGGACCCCTTGGAACAGAAGCTACAACAAATAATTGTGAAGCATCATGTGGGTGCTGGGATCAACCCGAGGTCCTCTGCAAGAGACAGCCTCTAACCTAATGTCAGCTATTATTTATGAAAAACTACTGTAAGAATTCCCCTAGAATGGTGGTGACACATGCCTTTAATCCCAGGACTTTTGTGAAAAGCATTTTACCCAATAAACCACCTCTTCAGCCCTTTTTTACAGGCAACAAAGAATATAGAGACAGAGTCAGGCAGATCTCTATGAGTTTGAGGCCAGCCTAGACTACAAAGAAAGTCCCAGGGTAGCCTGGGTGGTTACACAGAGAAACCTGGGGAGAGGTGGGATTCCCCAGGAGCCAGACTGTAACTCAGTGGTAGTGCTTATACAGTTCAATCCAGGGAAAGAAGTGGGGGACCCAAGAACCTCATGAGGCTGGGACATGTTTATGTAATGCAGCCCACCCCAGCCTGTACTGCAGCCAGGTACTATTCCAACACTCTCTGACCCTGGCTGCTTAGGTTCTGATTGCCAGTGGCTATGCTTGGGCCACACGTCAACACTGTCACAACACATTGCACACTGTAGGGTGTGCAGGCTCTACCACCTCGTTTAACTTTGAATCCAAGGGCTGGGTGCCTCTGCGCAAGTTTCTTGCTCTCTCTAAGCTCCAGTGAGTTCAGCTGTAGCTATCAGGGTCTATATATGTGACGAGGGTACAGTAAATGCATGCACAGTGAGTTACCAGTGACAGTACAGTGAGGTCCGCCACTCACTCTCCCCATTATGGAGCCCCAGAAAAGACTCAAACTGGTTTCCCCAAACCTCGCTGTCCACTCACCATGGCTTGCAACAGCCTACCTGACTGGTAAAACCTCTCTGGCTGGCACGGTTCCACAAAGCCAGGCTCAAGACATGATTTCAGACCAGACTGACACTCCTATGCCCCATGGTTTAACAGCTGCGCTCTTGTGCATGCTCACTCGGCTCACAGCATGGGAGGCTCTTGCAGAGAGAATGAGTCACAGAGAAGTCCTACCTCAGGCAGCTGTGTGACTGCCCCTTCTCTGAGCTTCAGATTTCTAATTAATTCATTCAAAATGCCAAACCCATAAAGCCAGTGTAGCAGCTCACATTGGTGATCCCAGAACTCAGGAGGCTGAGGCAGGGGGGATCTTCATGAATTTAAGGCCACCTTGGGCTACAGAAAGTTCTAGGTCATCCCGGGCTACATAGTGAGAGTCATCATCCCTATCCCATGCCATACATAATGAGGTATACTCAATTCTGCTCATCCCATCCCTCATCCCAGTCGGCATGACCTCCTTCTTCCCCATTGCTCAGACATGTTTCCTTGGCACTCAGCTGGCCCCTCCCTCTATCTAGAATGTTCTGTATTCAATCTCTCCACAGTCACTAACTCTAAACTATGGTTCAAATGTCACTTCCAGTGGGCCTTCCCTGACACCCCAGCCTGCTGGCTCTTCATCACATTCCCTGAAGTTGTGGGGGTGTTTATTCTCCGTGACAGCCATCCCCTGGAATTGTCAGGCACTTACTCCCTCTGCAGCTCACTCGCTCAGTCTCAGTGTGGCTGCTTTGCACAGTGGCCCAGTGTTGGGCACACAGCCTGGTTGATGGGTAAGATGCATGTCTGACCAGAAGAAGCCACAGGACAGGGTTAAAGAAACTCTGTGATAGAGGACACTCGAGGTTACTCAGTGGTCAGAACACTGGCCACTCTTCCGGGGGACCTGGGTTCAGTTCCCAGCACCCACACAACAGCCCAAAATCATCTGTAACTCTGGCTCTAGAGGATTTGACTCCTCTGGCTTCCACAGGTACCTGCATTCAAGTGTACATACCCACATGCAGATGCACAAACCCAAACATAATTTAAACCAATAAAAACAAATCTTGAAAAAAAGTTTTATTTTTGACACAGGGTCTCATGATGTAGTAGTTCTGGCTAGCCTGGGGCTTGCTGTGTAGGTCAGGCTAGACTCAAATCCACCTGCCTCTGCCTCACAAGTGCCAAAATAAAAGGCCTGGCTTGGGGGAGAAGGGTTAAAATAAAGGCAGGGTTTCCATAACCAGCTTTGCTTTAAACTCATGATCCTGCTGCCTTAGCCTACATAATACTGGGGTTAGTCCTGTGCCAGTCTGATTGGCAATCCCCAAACTGCGGTGAGGACTAAGGACTTGTGGGTAGGTAACTAGCAGGCAAAGTCATATGAAACCCAGAGGACTAAGAAATGAGCTACTGAGGTACCCAAAGTCCAGAGGGGATCAGATCAGGCCATGGGAGGGAGCCCCTGTTACTGGGCAAGAAATGGTCTAGTCAATCCAGTCCACCCACAGTTGAGAACTACTTTTAAAATTTCAGTAAACCAAGCCCTGTCATCTTGGAACACGAAGAAGAAAGGAAACTCCAAATACCAGGAAGTCCAAGAGAGCCTGACCAGGAAACCAGAAGCTTCCTCCATTCCCTGCAGTCCCTGACCAGGGGTCTGTACAAGACATTGCTAATCCCTGAAGGTCATAGCACAGTAATACAGCCCTCTACGGTGATGGTGGAATGGCGGGTACCCGCATCCTGTCTGCACCTTCCTGTCCATCACTGAAATCTGTAATAAGCCCATGAGCACTAGGGCTTGAGCTACTGAGAAAAGAAAAATGATTCTCCTTATGCGAATGTCAACAGTCACAATAATTAGTAGCTGCCATTTGGGAGGGCCTGGAAGGCAGACAGGACACTTGAGAAAGTACCCACCCACCCATGTGTCTGAGGGACTCCACAGCAATGAGAGCTGAGGCCTGGGAATGTGGGTTTGGACTGCCTTAGATTTTAGAACCCTTCGTTTATCTGGCTTAGAAATTCTCAATTCTGTAGTATGCACATAAATTCTGATCAAAGTTGATTCCCTTGGTAGGTAAGTTAAGGGTCTTTCAAGGGCAGCTGACTTTGAGCCGACAGGAATCTGCTAGCTCATTTGGATTCTGTTTATGCTTTTGGGGGATTGTAAGCGAGCTGTTTTTCAGTGCTGGCTGGGAATTGAACCCAGGATCCAGAGCTTAAAATCTGTCTGCCATTACGCCACATCTCCAGCAACCCAAGAGACAGGTATAAGTGTAAACAAAAGGCAGGGGAATTGGAGGTTGGAGACAACCCACACATAACACAACACACAACCTAGTATCCAAGATCCAAGTAAGGGAAGGAGAAGGCAGCCTTCAGACCACAAACAGGAGCGTAACAAAGGAGCCGAATGACAGATAAAGGACCTGCAAGGAGGCAGCCAGGGAGGACACAGAAGGACCAAGCACTCAGGGATGCTGCAGCCCTTTCATCCTTGAACCAGAGCCTCATCTGAAGGAAGAAAGAGAAAGTCGGACTGTGTTTTAGAGACAGCACCGTAATCGATGGGAAGGAAAGAGAGAGAGAGAAGAGGCCAGCAGAGAGGCTACCGTTTCGGGGACTGATATCCGAGTGTGGTAATTACTCCCAGGCACTAGATTTTGCTAGAAAAAAAAAGGCCTTCTTTCCAGTCGAAAGTCTGCTTTGGCTTTGTGATCTAAGACAGAAGTTCCAGCCATTAGACAAAATCCAGTTCATTTTGTCTATTCTGCATGGGTGGGGACAGGTACAGTGACAGACCAACAAAAGGCATGATTCAGTCCCAAGTGAAGCCTTAACTTTGAGGGGCCAGCGAGGGGTGGAGGTGGTGGCTCAGCAGGTAAGGGGGCCTGCCACCAACCCTGTGACCCCTATGGTGAAGGCAAGACCTAACAACTTCTACAAGTTGGTTGCCTGATGTTTTATATGTGCACACACAGGATAAATAAAATGTAACTCGGAAGGAAGAGGGGGGGGGAAGCTTCCTATGTATAAAGGTCCTATAGTCAAAAATGGCTCTCAAGGTGACTTGAAAGTTCAACTGTGAATGAGCAAAGAGGCTAGCAGAACAGGACAAGGCCAGAGTCTGGGGATTTGATGAATTATTCATCAATAATAATCAAAGAGGGTGTGGCAGAGAGGGTTTGCCAGTACATGTGAGGCCCTGGATTAAACATAGTTACCAACCCATATCCCACATTCCTGCTTTCAGATCTGCACCCAGAAGGAAAAAACACAGACATACAGACTCACACACACTCTCCAAACAGGAGATGTCTGATGCTCAAGACAGCATCAAAAGCAGATATAACTTAGTGTCCATCAACAAAGAGATTAGTAACAAAGTTGAGACATTCATAGACAACAGAGGTCTAGAATGAGGTGTTGGCCTGTATAGCCTCAACTACTTGGGATGCTAGAGCAAGAGAATCAATCACAGGAGTCCACAAGGTGGGCTGGGAATGTAGATCAGTAAGAGAGTGTTTGCCCAGCATTCAGAAGGCCCCAATACCACCTCCACCACCCTTACCCCCAATACTTCACACTCTCTTACCCAATCTGGTAGAACTAGCCCATAATTCCAGGTTCTCAGGAGGCTTAAGACAGTAGGACCCCACATCTAAAGTTTACATGGCATAAGTCCACAAATCTGAGGCCAACCCAAGCAACAAAGTGACTCACCCCTAAATCCCAAAAACATAACAAATAAAAGGTAACTTTTAAAAAATAAAAAACTAAAGAGATCTGCCTCTGAAGCCAAAATGAGGACAGAGCATCCCTAATCCAAACACTCAAAATCTGAAATGTTCCAAGATCTGAACATCTTTGAGTCCTTATCATCAGTGAAAAATTCCACACTCGTTATCATCTGCCAGGGGTGGTGGCTCACATCAGAAAACCCAGCAGCATCAACGCAGAAGAAGGAGGGGGCTGAGGTGGGGTTGCATGTCAAGATGGCCTCAAAAAATAAAAACAAACAACAAAAAAATCAAAAAACAAAATAAAACAAAAACTGAAAACATTGTCTAAAGACCACTGTGCTATGCAAGGGATACATGAGTGGGTTTCAAGTTTAGACTCCAGGTCATCAAAATATATCATTATGCATATGCACATATCCCAATTTTCAAAATTTGAAATCAATACTCCTTGCATCAAGAATTTGAGATAAAGACAATCAAATCTAAGTATTAGTTGAAATGTTTGGTTGGTAAGAGAGACTCAGATGCTGAGGCAGGCCTTCCACATGTCTGTTCTAAGGCCTTCGGAGGAAGAAACAGGTTCTTTTTAGTGTAGAATATCATCACTTTTCGAGATAGTCTTCTAGATCAATAAACAAACTGCTTATTACAAGAGTAGGGCTTCAAAAGTGGGTCAGGAGCACAGATTTCCCAAACTAGAGAGATCAACTGCATCAAGCTGGAGAGTAGGCTCAGCCCGTAAAATCCTTGCTGAGCAAAAATGAGGATGTGAATTGAGATCCAACACCCTGTAAAAAGCTGGTTGTGGGGCTGGAGAGATGGCTCAGCGGTTAAGAGCACCGTCTGCTCTTCCAGAGGACCCGGGTTCGATTCCCAGCACCCACATGGCAGCTAACAACTGTCTGTAGTTCCAGTTCCAGGCAAACACCAAGGCAAATAAATAAATAAAGTTTAAAAAAAAAAAAAAAAAAAAAAAAAAAGCTGGTTGTACCTCGTGACAGGGAGGATAAGACAAGGAATTCCTGGTACTCATTTGCCAGCTAGTCTTGAAATTTTGGTGCGCCATCTTAGTGAGACATCTTGTCTGAAGAATAAGCAGAGCCAGGAGATGGTGGCATATGCTTTTAATCCCAGTGCTCGGGAGGCAGAGACGGGCAGATCTCTGTGAGTCTGAGGCCAGCCTGGTCTACAGAGAGTTCCAGGACAGCCAGAGCTACCCAGAGAAAAGACCCTGTTTGGGAAAACAAAACATGAAAGAAAAAAAGAGAAGAATGATTGAGATATCCAATGTTAATCTCTACACATACAAGCATGTATGTACACACACCATATGAATATGTATAAGGGATGTGGGAAGACACACACACACACACAGAGGAAACTACATGGACTGACACACAACAGGGAACATTTGCCAAGAGAAGGCAGACGATTTCTAGTCTGAAAGGCGTCATCAGAGGCTTCAGCATTCTAGGATATTTTAGACCTTATTAGTGAGAAGGACAATATGATAGTTCTCTCATTTGCAAATACTTGCCACTGCATACTGCAGGGCTGGTACTTCCTGGGATCTCAGAGATGTCAGAGTCGGGGCAGTTCAAATTACTAACATTTCTTGAAAGAAAACCTTCCTGTGCCTCTGCAGCCATAGCAACTATGGTTGTCTTCTTAGAGATCCCTTGCAAAATGACAGAAAGTCAGTCCCTCACCTCACAGCTGAGCTCAAAATCCACCTCTTTGTGAAGATCTCAATTTACATACAACAGAGAGACAGAGGATCTTGTGCTAATTAAGGTCTGGGGCTAGTTAGCAAATTGCTCTAATTGTAAATTCTCTAGCATTCTGGCTCTGTAAACATATCATCCATAAGCAAGCAACTCAGAAAGAATGACACTGTTCGGGATTTTAATGTGTTGGGCTTCCGCTACATCTGTGCCTGGTTTCCGAGGGGACCGTTCCCTTGTGCCAGTGACACAATGCAGATACCGCACAGCTGCACACCACCATTATGCCCACAAAATCTACATGCAGTAAGATCAAGGTGGAAGCAGCCTGAACAGGAGCCTCCACTTGGGGAAGTGAACCAGACTGCTGCTTTCAGACTGCTTTTCATACTTCCAGTCTCCGGCCTTGTCTGACTCATACAGTTATGGCCAGACTCAAGCAAGGAAGTGCACTGTGACCAGTCTTGCACAGAGAATGTGAAATGACAGCCTCGGGCCATTTCTGTTCCCTTGATGTGAGTTTCCGGGTTCATGTACCATCTTTGAAAAACTGGTCTGTAGCTCTGTGTCTAAATAAGCTACCATTGCTAGGGAATGGTCGAGTGATCCCAGGAGGCATCACCAAGGAACCCAATTCCTGGTACAGAACAGTATTAGAGTGCCCCACCCCCACCTCTCCCATGCTAGGAACCACCAGTATACCTGCTGGCAAAAAACAAAACCAGCCCCCAGTGCCCTACTTGGTCACTTCATTCATATGCATGAGCCTCAGTTTTCAAGACTGTGAAATGGGAAAACACATTGAATCAATGAGGTGAAAACCAATGGGGTGATATGCAAACACTATGTGGCACTTGGTAAGAACTCACAAACTGTTCACTGTGCCAACACTTCTAGAAGCTAGATGGTGCTTGTGATTTATGCCTGAATAGCTTTCAACAAATTGTCACCCTCGGACACAAATGTCACCCTGACATCTTGAAAGCATGAAGGCTTTGTCTCCTGAGAAGTGAGAACTCTGGAAAATGCCAAGGATGATATAAAAGCAGCAGCAGAACTAGTGATTACATAGGAAGAGAAAGGCCACAGAAATAGAGGAACCTAAAGGCCCTACGGTCGAGGTATCTAAATAGGATTTGAGAATTCTGAGCTTAGTCTGGAAAGCAGCCTTCAGATACCACCAAATTAAGGAGTTCCTTAGTCC